>DWTU01001631.1:0-12835 GCA_018251515.1 Cecropterus confusis | reverse complement strand
CCCCCTTTTAGTCGCCTCTTACGACAGGCAGGGGATACCGTAGCCCTATTCTGGTCCCGGAACTACAGGGACAATGCAACCACACCTACCGCCGTCTCTCCCGGGTCACCTGGCTGAATGGTTCAAGCCTTCACTCTTGCCGCCCACAATCCCGGAAGCCCACTTTTTGTCGCCACTTACGACAGGCAGAGGATACCATAGCCCTATTCTGGGCCCGGCACTACAAGGGCAGGACTGGCCAATGGGTGTTTTTGTCAATAGTCACTGCGCCTGGCATGCGTGTCGATGACTGCAGTGAGTGTTCTTGTTACACTAAAAGACCCCTCAACAATTTTGTCCCCTAGTTGTCTTCTACAACATTCGCGACAAGAGAGGGCATTGCAATTCAAGAACGACATCACACGGCTCATTACATCTATAATGTTTTAGAAATGCACTTCTAAAAGAACTGTTATTTTTATCTTTTCTTCTTTCTGCTTAGAAGCCCACTTCTAAATAGAGCCCACAACAGTAGCCAGTTAACATTAGGCTTATTATACCATTGCTTAAATCAAATAAACAAATTAAACGTACTTATGTTACGCATTCAACTATGTTTACAAAATACTATATTTAAAGTTTTGTAGTTATAAATCCTTAGATATTTTTCTACTTGTTTCTATAGTGTATATAATAAGACTTCATAATTCGTAAAAGTGTTAGCAGTGATAGCCGAATGGTTGAAGCTCGGCCTCTCAATCGAGGATCCGAAGTTCGAGGGGCCGTAAAGCAGTGATAATTAGAAGTTAATTATCACTGCTTTACGGCGAAGGAAAACATTTTAAGGAACCTACACACCTGAGAGTTCTTTGAAAAAAGTTTTCAAAAGTGTGTGAAGTCTACCAATTAGCACTTTGCCAGCGCAATGGACTATGGCCTGAAGCTCGCTCAATCTGAGAGAGGACCCGTGTCCAGAAGTGGGACAATAATGAGTATGAGGTTTTAAAAAAAAATTCTTAAACTACAAAATTTAAGCCTCGAAACGACTCGTTATAGACGTTCGTCTTTAATATCTCATTTTATTGTAGATGTTTCTATCATAAATTGTAATAAATCCTCGTGCGGTTTGGTGATTTAAAAACTTAAACATGTTCAGTAACAGCAAATATTTTTTAAATGAATAATAATTACACAGTGGCTATTGTCCGGATACTGGATAAATAAAATGTAATAATCCAAATATCCGGAATATTGGATGATTAGACAGCAATAATTAACATAATAATTAAAGCTACTAAAATCAATAGTTAATAATATAAAATCAAAGCCTAAACTGTTCTCAGAGGAAAATAATAACACTGATATTAACCGCCTAAAACATAATAAGACTAATTCCGTGTAATTTCGCGCGTTGAATTCTTTTCAAGGGCGAAACTGGATGTACGCGAAACGCTCCCAGAATTGTATTCGAATATCGTTTGCGAACCGCAACCTCGATGCGAATCGTGTACCGCGCTCCGCCCTAAATGGCCAGCTCATTTCGCGCTATGCACCAGATAGTGCACCGTTTCCATTATCACGCTGCGAACGGACGATACGATTTTTTACCAGTTAGCGCAAATACGCTGTTTAGCGTGTTTGTACAGGTCGATAAGAGATGGCGCCACTTGAGTCTGAATCACGCTAACAAAGTTTTAAAATATTTTGTAAATATAATAACTCTAAATTAAAACTAGCGTAGCGCAGTCGCTCTCTAGGCATGACCATCTAGTCTAGTGGGTGATATCCCTTTGCTAAATCAGCAACCTTTTAATATCCCACTAAAGGTATCACAATAGTGCTATACAACAGGGCCTATAAAGTTAGAGCTATTTCACTTCACTGTTTCCGTTCGGATTGGTGGAACGAAATGCCGTTAAATGACAAGCGTTCGATTTTAAAACCGCATAAACCTAGCTAGCCAGTAGTCCAATTTTTACAACTTAATTTCTTTCACACTTCAAATAGCCATATAATTTTGACATCTTGGGTGAAGCAAACAAGAGCTCTACTTTTTCAAATAGAGAATTCCTGCATACAATTTCGAAGTAATTACCCATTTCGAAATTCCCTAAACATATTCTCGGGTAATTTATGCGACCGCTCAAATATGTAACTAAATAAACAAAAGGCGGGTTAAATATTCCTTTGTCAGTTCACATTATCTTGTATTTTTACAACTCATTAGGAATCTGGTGCTCCTTTGTGTCGAGGTGGGTGTCGTTCGCTTATTTACTTATTTATATTCAAAATGACGCAGCATTCCATCGTATGGGGATTGGGACATTTATGTAGGTATTTTTTCCGATCGAAAGCAATAGGTAATTTTTTTAGGAAAGAAGAGAACAGGAAAATATTCCACTCATTTTCTGGTTTGGACACGTCCAAGTCCAAGTAAAAGGGTAAATTTTCTAACCAATTGTCAGAGAAATTACCCTTTTAATCGGATAGTAATATAGCCAATATTGCCAATTGTAATCGGATTAAAAAAACGAATAGAGTGAAGAAAAATAATTATATAATGATAAGGCCAGACAATTAGATAGCAAAAAATAGATACGATTACAATGAAGTGAGGTCAGTTTCAACATTTTTTATTGGGGTTGATCAGTCTTGTGTATATCTGCTTGATCGATAAGACTATTTTGCTTATGATTATTATTCTATCTGTTAAATTATATAAAATAAATAAGTGCTATCATACAAATACATATAAGTATATCATACACATTTATGCCAAATGAAAATAATTTAATCCGAATATTTGAGGTGTCTCGTAAATTCATTTCAGATAACTCGTTTTATGTAACGATCTTACGATTATGGGAACTACCGCATGCATACAATAGATAAGCTGATACTAACTGCTGATTGGAGAAGTTTCTGTATGGATATAGATTGATTTTTTATGTCGTGCATCCAGTTAAATAATGGCATATTCTTAGATTTCTGCATTCTATTATCTCTATCTAACATACTAAAACAAACACAATCATCACTCAGACGGTACAATCACGACAATCAAATTGATTTTTGTTTTCTAACGCTTTTTAGTAAAGGTAATATAACCTTTCGTGTTCATGTATCATGTATAGAGCTTGTAAGCCAGAAATGCTTATACGAAGCGTTTCAACTTCGCCCTCAGTAACAGCAATGCAGTGATTGACTTAAAGTACATATCCAGACCTTGGAATACTTGGAATCGATTATACGTCCATGAGCCGACCTGACCACTATAAGGAGGGTACGCTCGTTTGCTACGTATTAAAAATAAATCTAACAAAATAGATTCAGCGAAACAAATTCGCAAATGTCGTGTGCAAATGAACCCGCGCGGCGAGGGTGGCGTACGTGCGCGACCGCACGTCTCTCTAGCGCCGGGTTCTATTCCGGGCAGAGCATTCACTAAGGCCTTATCGCTGCCAATTAATATTTTATTACACGTTCTTAATCGCCGGCGCCGTTGGTTGCGATTCTCTCAACTGAGTGACGTTGGAACCGCTTATTTGAGATAAGTGAGTCAGCCTTTCGCGCGACATGTCTATAAAGTGGTTAAGGGGTTTACCTTTTACTTATACAGCGTTTATTTTAAAGTCATTTTCCTATGCTGTTGTATATGTAAGTTTAAGATTTAATTTGTTGATTTATCTGAATAATATTTTTTAATTGACGAAGCAATTTTTGCTAAGAGCTAGATGTAGTTCAAGGGACACTTTGTTAAATGATAGTTTTGTTCCATGGATTTAAATTGAAATCTGTAATAAAAATAACTAATCAACGATCTATTTGTACAAATGTGTAGTTTCATCTATGTACTGTTACAGGCCACTTGCCTGCCACCAGGCAAGGGGGTCCACTTGCCTTTACATCTATTTACAGAAGGTAGTAGAACCCGGAGGCATCATAGCTACACCTATTTCTTTCAAATAACAGCATTGTTCGACGCTGTAATATTTTGGTCTAAAGATTGAGTTATGGAAGACATACCAAGGCGTTCCAAATTAGTCCTCTGGCGTACTGCATGTGTGGCAAACCTTAGATACGAATTTGATCATATCTGGGTTTGGTTACAGATAAAAAAAACATATTTTGTATGTTCTCAATTTTCGGAAATTATAAATAAATTAAGCGTATATTCTTATCTAATAGTCTCCCTAGACAATGGTTCTCCATTTCATTATTGTCTATTTACAAAATAAAAATTGCAAACCCATATTTTGAAAATACACATACGCTGAACACACACATACACTTATTGAAAATTTGAATTTGAAAACTATTTCAATTGATTGACAAGTACATTAATTTCATAACATTCATAGTGGGCAGTACTTTCTTATTAAACTAATGTGTACTAGACAGAATTTAGATTTATCTGCCTAACTGTTAGTTGTTGGTGTAAATATACGAGTATATTGCTTTGCATAACAGTTACGGCGCGCCTATCAAGTGTAATCTGCGGAATCAATGCAATTTTCATCTTCCCATTCGATCTAACAATAAATCTTTTTGAAATACGGACAGGAAGAAATTGAATTGAAATGAATGTTTATTCATAACTTGCGGTTTGACTGCTTATGAAAAAGCCTATAAACCTCATACCTTTAAATTGCAATATTTTTGATCCTAACATCCTATTATATTGGATTTTAATAGAATAAATCGTGAATATATTCCATCTGAGGGTTACTGACTGCTATACATTCGTAATACACCTCAAACAAGATTGATAGCTTATTTGATCTAAGCAACTAAGTATTTGCTGCCCCTGAGGTCGTCTTGACCTTCTGGTTAAAATCTTGAAGTTATTTTGTGTATTATATACATTTTATCGGTGTAATATAATATGCACTGAATATATTAAGTGGACACATGTTAAAACGCCTGATACTTTCAGCATAGAGATTGTACAAAGCGCGTTTTCGTTACTTATTACAACGTTTAATTTGGGTACTGTTTTAAAAGTATATATTTAACTTTGCAACTACGCTATATCATCTGACAAACACGAAACATACACAGAGTGCGAAAAAACTGGCAAAATTTTTTTTAGCGTTTGCAAATTCTGGGTAGAGTTAGATCAAAATACAAACATTGGATTTGAATATTATTCTATGTTCATATAATAGCAGGTAAAGCAGTTTAAGAGTAATTACGGATCTTTTGATGTAAGCACCATCTGAAGTCGT
The DNA here is from genome assembly GCA_018251515.1 of Cecropterus confusis. Lineage (NCBI taxonomy): Eukaryota > Metazoa > Arthropoda > Insecta > Lepidoptera > Hesperiidae > Cecropterus > Cecropterus confusis. The sequence goes on along the minus strand of DWTU01001631.1, from coordinate 7,628 downwards.
TTTTTTGAGCAGATAGAAAAATAGAGAAGGTAGAGGTCTTATTGCTCGGTCACGAAATCGCTTGGCGCACCTACTAAACAGTGAGGATGGCAAATACATTTAACTTCGTTGGGCAGTAAAAAAAAATGTTGCGGTTACCCAACTGGCATGTAATTTATATATATTAAGATTAAGATTAGCTATCTTTTAAGTTGCCTCAAACTGCACACGGTGTGTAAATTTGATTCAAATCGGTTCAGTAGTTAGGAGTTCATCGCGGACAAACAACGTTTAAATTTATATATATTAAGATATCAATATGTTTTAAATGACATAGTATTTTTATGTATTAATGTTAAGAATCTGGAGAATATTCGACCCCCTTGACAATTAATCGGGTAAAGCAGGAACCTCTCGAGACCCGAACATCCTTGACCTCCTTATGTGAACGAAACTGTAGCATATGAGGGAACTTACAAGGTACATATATATTTATGCATAAGGCATCATTTTCCCGTTTCCTGAAATTAGATATCTACCCATCCCATGATTTAAAAATATTATGGGTGCCATTTACACTTACACGAGGATATAAAGTGAACGTAAATCTAAATTGATCATTTTGAAATCTCCGGACGAACCACCGCCACACCTATTTCTGATTAATAATAGTAGTGTTATGCGCTGCTGTGTTCTGGTTTAAGTGCTACATACTTTTCCGTGGCATTCCATCTTACTCCTCAGGGGTAGCAACGCATCTGAGGCTAACCTTAGGTGATCTCTGATCTTACCTAGGGTTGATTACAGATGTCCATGGGCGGCAGTAGCCACTTACTATCAAGTGGGCTGCATGTTCGATTGCTACTTCGGTACTAAAAAAAAAACTTGGCGCGACCAGAGCCATCGTAGAGCGAATTTTGACAAAAAAATCTATATTATTCAGCGAAGTTTCGTAGCCTTATAATTGTTTTATCGTTTAACGCTCACCTTTGTAGAGCAGACGACTGGCTTGAAGAGAATGTTTCATGACCTTCGAGATAGAAACATATAAGCTTCACAACGTAGCATTTAATTCTAAGGGATGTATACCTGCAAAATTCCAAGCGGAATTTCTCAAAGTCAACAAGCCGTTTTATATCTACAATCCTGTTCGTTATTTAAAATAACGAACAGGAAAGTTCCATAGTAACAACGCATCAACTGTGTCATTGGATGTTCACCATTAACATTTACGGTCATCAATAAACTACAGATTTTATTAATAACGAGCTGAGCCCCGCGGTTATACCAGTGTTTACAAAACATAACTTGATATAGTTACATATAACCGAAATTTAACTCCTTATACAATTTTAACATTATAACATTGTTTCAGAGAGGATTACAACTGACATTAGCAGCAGTGACGGTGGCTACGTGCGCGTAGAACGCGCGCGGTTTCTTAGGTTTTATTTTTCGTGCGGAACCCTAAGTACATTTTCTAAAATAGAAGTAGCCTTATGACATCAGCTATCCAACAGTGAACGTCCCGTCAAAATCGATCCAGCGGTTTCAGAGATTACCTGGACCGACAGACAGACAGACAAAAATTTTAGTAAGTGATGTTTTGTTATCAGTGTTTTTTTTTATATTACAAACAGACATCTTAATTTTATTTATATGTATAGATTTAAGTGGCGCCAACATTTCTGAGAATTATGTAAATGGCATCGTATTTACAAATGAATTACAATATCTTGCAAATATTAGTTAATTGGTGATCCGTATGGAGGCTGTCTACGTAAACATTGACTTGTATCGAATCTAGTAACGTTTTAATTATAAGTAGTAGTTAATAACAATGAAGATAAAATAGTAACGTATTAATTATAACTAGTAGTATTGTTATTATTATTAATAAAAAAATAACATTATGTTGTATTGTATCATCCTGTTGGAGAGTAATTACCATTCGACAGGGTGATACAATCAGTTTATACTTATGAACTATAAATTCTGATAATTGCAATTAGTATATATACTGTAATGCCTGGCGGAGTGGTCACCGTACCGGTGTGATGAGCAAAGGGTGATAGGGTGGGTTTGGATTCTTAGCCATTCATATACATTTTTAATTTAAATATCTACGTTCTGAGTCTAGGTTACTTTATATTCACCTTTATGTACTTACGACACATGATTAAATCGAATGTAGGGCTATGAGTGTAGAAAGCATTAGCCTGTTATTGCATCGAGTTACTCCACGGAACGGTAATGACCTTTGTAGTCAGGGGCACGGTAATGACGCGTCATTACGTCGCTTTTTGTCAAGGTTATCTATAGTGCAACTTTACGTAACATTACGTAAGGTTACAATCTATTGTAGTAAGTTGTAACATAAATAAAGGAAATTTAAAATATAGATTTAAATGTTTATAAACTTATCATAATATAGAAATGTTCGTTTTGCTAATATTTTTTATATTTTGATGAAGTAGCAAATCAGCGTTGAGTCCATCCGATTGTAAGTGGCATCTGCCGCCCATGAACGTCTGTAATCAAGCACAGGTAAGATTTTCTTATCTGAGGTTGGCCATAGATGCATTACTGCATACCCCTGAGGATTAAATTTGAACAACCCATATAAGTATGTCACCCTTACTACACTTGACATCAGAACACTTAATACTGTTGTTATTAGTTAGAATAGGTGTGGCGGTGATACCTTCGGAGTTGAACCATGAAGGGTTCTACCTTACAATTATTAGGTAGCGATCTCCCGCAATTTTTTGACGATCCGGAATGAGGCAATCAACAGTTTAAATAATGAAGGTACTTTTTTAAAATAAACGAGCATCGAGCAGTACTTACTAACAAGTGATACTTACCTAACTTAAAAACAATAATAATACGTAGTGTCAATATGCAAGACGATACGTTTTACAATATCTATGTGGGTCAAGCTACACAATTGATGGTAATGAATCTGCAGTCGGAATCCTATGATGACCCCATGCTCCATCACATTGACGTGTATCTAATCATAGAGAACTTATAAATATACATGAGATATAGACGGATGGGACTCAGATTCTATTATTTCATAGCTAGTCTTCAGGGTTTAGATTGTTTTTTTGTTTGTTTATGAATTTGAAATACGCAGACAGATTGTTGATTGTAATCACACAATAGTCGCAAGAGCTATAAAATATATGTACTGCCCATACGTTAGGGGTATTGGGTACTTTCCGTTAGCATAAATACCTGTGGAACCTTTGTGTGGGGTTAGTGTACCTGTGGAAGAATGTAACTTAGTCTGTTGCGGTACATGTCTGCCACGTTCGCTGGCTGTAGATATAAAAATACTTTATTATTAAAATAATTTAAATGAACAAAATTAAGATATGTGTGTAGGTTTTATTTTAATGTCGTTGCAAATATTAAATACTTTAGTAACATTCTAACGGCATTGAAAGAAAAAAATGACAGTGTCAAATCGTATATCTAAAATTTCTTTGATGGTCAAATTTATGTTACACAAAATCTTGATTTAAGTGGTTAGAAGATCATAGAGAGCATCTATGGTGGCAAAAACAAAATCTGGATGGGAGGAGAAGAGTCACAAAAATATAAAGGCGGATATTATTGTACTGGGATGTAGTCTACCAGGCATCGTCACCGCTCATAAACTTAACAAAAAGTTTGGGGACACGTTGAATATAGTTGTTCTCGATTTGGCTAGAAATCAAAAAGCCAACGTTGCGTCCCAGCGTAACGTTGGTTTTCAAGAGGACGAGCCGGCTGACACAGAGTTTTATACGTTTGATGGAACCGCGAGACAACTTATTGACAACGTAGCACGACACTATCTCGCTATGTTCGCTAAAGACTTCAACATGTCCCTTCCAGAAACTATAATTATGCCGAGAAATGTCACGGCCCCATTTAACAAAATCTTCGAATATAGCAACGGAACAACTGTGCCATGTCCGAATGATTATCATGATTTTGATTACTTAAATTTTCTCGAGAGATTCGAATTAAATCAATATCAAACACTTCTAGATCAAAGCATGAAGGATCTCTTTCAAACTAATAGAGTAGACGTCGCATCCGAAAGGCTAAAACTTCTTTATTATGACAAGACTACCATGGAGCAACATATTTGTGAAGCGCTTCTTTTTCCAAATTCAAGGCAAATAATGAGAACCATGGTTAGACTAGTATGTGGCGTGCCGCCGAAAACAGTGTCTGTTCTTTTCTATCTACACCAATGCTATAGGACCAGCAGCACCAAGAATCACTTAGGTGGATGCAACACGAGGTTTCGTGAGAAGCTTCTTGGATATTGCAGGAAACATCTTGCTAACAAACTGCAGCAAAGTATCGCTAAAATAACTCTTTCGGCAATAGCGATTAAAGAAATACGTACATATTCAGATAAACAAGTGATTTTAACCACTATGAAAGGCGAAACAAATTATATATGCAATTTACTCGCCATGGCCTTGAAACCTGATGAATTACATGACATTGAAGTAGAAGCTAATTTGCTGTCAGAAAAGGAAGCTGCAATTGCAAAAGCTATGAAGCAAGGTAAAGCTAAGAAATTTATGGTACAATATGAAGAAAGTTTTTGGAAAGACCAAGGATATAGTGGGGACATTCTTAGCATGAGAGGCCCCATACTCTGGGCAATGCAACGGCCGAAACTATCAACAACTGGTGACTCAGAGCATTTTCCATCTTTAGTCGGGTATTTAATGATCAAGAATGATAAAGAAGAGGACTCGAAGGATGCAGTCATAAGACAACTAGTGAAACTCTTCGGCGAGGAAGCAGCTAATCCTTTAAGTTACCGTGAAACAACCATTGCTGACGTATTTGTGCCTCGCTGTGGTGATTACGTGGCGTTGCGCAAATTGACCACCGGAGCATGTCCAAAAAATTTGGAATGGGGAGCATTAGACATATTTGCCGATGGTGATGTGGCTGCTGCGTTAGAGGCTGGCAACACGGCTTATCTTCACTTGATGAGCTGTTTGCGTCCCCAAGCGCAGTCATATGAAGATGTTGTAAGTGGGGAATGGCCGACATTTTTCAATGAAACCCCCTACACAAAATGGTTAGCAAATTTTAATATTATAAAGACCATGCGTCTCGTAGCCTGTACAGCTGCAATTTATGTCGGAATACGTGTAATACAATCATGGAGACAAAACTGAGGATAATCAAGACAAAATAAACAAAGACTCAAAGTATGGATTAATAAAGAATCTATTTTTCACTTTGTTCTATTATATACCAATATGTATATTTTTTCTATAAAATTCTCTGTGCAATGGTATTCAACAAACGAGCAATTAGATCGACAGACTCTGATCACATCACAGCATGAATTGACATCTACTTATATGGTAGACTTATGAGAGTGAACAAATTCCTGTGAAGTTTCTTTGACTCCATTCCAAACGCGTATATTTTTGCTCAAGTGTGAAGTGAGAAATTATAGCAACTACTTGTGTGTGTATCGTATTTATTTATAGCATTTTGCATCTTAATAAATGATTTATTATCTTTGACAGTGAGGTCTTATTTGCATCGTAAATTTTGGACGTAAGTGTCCGTCAACGCAATTTTATCGTTGCACTTTGACCTGTTTGCCTTCTGTGAAGACAACAATATACGCTTTTATTAAGTAATAGTGATTACGTAATTAAAAGTAATTACTTGTAGACTTGTTCCATAGTTCATAAATTCCTTTAAACGTGTTACTATATAATACATGGCTAGTTATGTGTAAGTCCTATATTTATTTCATTTTTACCAAACGGTAATTGGAAATTTTTAAAGTGTTAGAACTCTTAATGGTTCGCATCCAAAAGTACCACTACCATATCTATTTTTACCTAGAACTGTGCTGTTAAGCCGTTGTGTTCTGGTTTGAAGGGTGTGGTTAGATAGACATTCTGATATAGTTGTAATACCTGGGTATTACAACTTAGTCTTCAGGGCCTGTGACCAACCTCAGCTATGTGTCTAATTCTATTTGGGGTCACGTATAAATCCATTCCTTGCAGTGGCGATGGATAGCACACATTACATATTTTAATTAAAATACGCAATCATACAACTTTTTTTAATATAATAACATCGTCATTATAACTTTTTTATCGATTGAATTTGCTGTGAAGTAACTCTTAAATTAGAACAAGCCATTATAAATGCATAGGTGCACAAGAGACAAGATTCTTAGCCAATCGCCCTACACTACTAATAAACACGTCCTGCTCTGCTCGTGATCGCGTGAGAATCCTGCTGGGAATTTAATGAGGTTCTTGAAACAAAGACACGATGTATCAAGACAAAAAATTTACGTTGTTAAAATTCATATGTAAAATACATTACATACGCTTGTGTAAAAAGCTACTGTAGGTATGTTACAAATATAATAAGATACTTTGCCGCAAGAAATAACTTAATGTTAATTAAAATCGAACGCTTTATTTAACGCATTAAAAATAACATAATACCAGGTAGTATTATTCAGATAACGTTGTCTTTACCAATAACAACATGAATGTTACACTGCTTCCGATGAAGGCCAAACATTTATTTTGTTAGGGGGTGTCGATTTATTACGACGAATTTGGCGTTTCAACAACTGAAATTGCCCCCTTAGTGAGATGTAGTGAGATTTGACTATATATTTAAAATTAGGAGAGATACATGTATTAATGGAATCCAATTTGTTTTTCCGCACGTCATCATCATCATTATCATTATATTTCTTGCTAAATAAAAATATCCGTCATATAAAGCCGAGAAAGACCTACGTGAGATTGGATGAGATTCAACCCGACCCCCACTCCCTGAGTAGCTCAACCCAAAAAGGTTGTTTCCCATGGTCTATAGCACATTGAATTCGCTAAACAGGAGGTTATTACAAAGGTCATCAGGCTTGTCTGTTCTTACGTCAAATTAACAAGGATGTTACAACTGAAGACTGAATCAAAATCATTAAAGAAAGAGAGAAGCGTATAACTTATTATATAAAATCAAAATAGGAGTTGCGGTACGCCACTTTTATACGTCAACTGACTTCCATATTAAGAATTAGACCAAAGGGGCCTGTGTGACCTCCGCGTGTGAAGGTCAGACAGAACTCATTACAAATGGGTCAAGTTCGTATGCCGAACGGAATTATAAGGAAGGAAGACATCAATCGATTGTGTAATGTACGATGCCCTTTAAGGGGGCACGGTGGAATGTGATGGACATGACAGGGTAGCCTATATTCTACGTAAATTGATGTCTCAACCATATATCAACACGTCGCCTTCAAGTCTAGGACCTAGACTCTAGTTACTAAGCATGTAAAGTGTCAGAGGTTCAAGTAAGTTAAACTCAGTTTAAAATTCGTAAATCATTTATTTAATACCACATACATGTATTCCGTAGTTTTATTCGTGTTATAAATAATGAATTATAATAATAAAAATCCAACTTGTACGATAAGGTGATGTTTTATAAATAAACGTTTTTAATGGTCGGTTGAGGCATGGGTCTCAAATCGATGGCGTTATCACCTTGCTATATTACTTTCATGATTATGACTGGTTATTTATATTCATTTCCTATTTCAATATCACTGTTTCATAAAATATATA
>DWTU01001630.1:0-12836 GCA_018251515.1 Cecropterus confusis | reverse complement strand
AACTATTAAACTTTTTTTATAGTATGGAAGTAGCAAACGAGCATGCAGCCCATCTGATGGTTAGTGGGTACTGCCGCCTATAGACTGTAATCAACCCTAGGTAAGATCAAAGTCTCACCTAAGGTTAGTCACAGATGCATGGCTACTCTTGAGGACTAAGATGGAATGCCTCGGCAAAGTATGTCTCCCTTACCACACTCTTCAGGACGGAATACAACAGCGCATAATACTGCTATTATTAGGCTGAAATAACCTATCGACCTGGATAGTGGCTAAATAAATTTCTCCGCTTTACTTCTGATTATATACGTGACCAATTACTACTTACTTGCCTATAAAATAATTACTTACCAATAAAAAAGTAATATTAAATGCTCTACATCACCCTACATATATGTGTCTTTTTTACATTTTCCCTATCAGGGCGAAAATATTACTTAAAGCTTAAATAAAAACATTTAACCTTAAAATATTTTTCCTTAAGATCACCAGGCTATATAGAATAACATTCTATTACAAGGTTTCAAAAGATAAAAGAATACTTGTGAAATAGGTAACAAAGAGCCGGTAACTCTAGCTATGTGGATAAAAACAAAAACAAATGAAGTTCAGGGAGAACTTTTAAAAAGCAACTTGCGTACTCTTATTTTTTGTAACAGACCCAGCGCAAGTTGGATAGTTTTACATCGAATACCCTTCGATAAAGTGTCATAATTTACGTGAAATATTGTTTTTCTGGCAAGGGAGAGCATATTTCGTTATCTTGGTTTCCGTCTCTGAATGAAATATTATTTATTTTCTTTACAACTTCCACATTACATATATCTCAAACCTGTTGATTACTTCAATAAACATGAGTTAAACCTTGTATTTTATTAACCAAAACTAAGCAGTAATAACTACGTACACTTGTTCAGTGGAAGGAATGATCGTTGTATAAGTATATATTTATTTTAAATTAATGGGTATCAAATTCAGCTGCCAAATTACAAATATATAATGATACTCTGTTATCGAATAGAATTAGTTATAAGGAATATAATTATAAATAAAAAATCAAATATCATTTAGTTTGAGCTATACCAAACTAATGACATTACTTCTAGAACCGAAACACTAGTAGATACTAGTCTCCTTCCAGATTCTAGCGAAATTATCCGTCATTTGTGACTACCAACTCGTGCAACTAAGCAAGATGTATTTATTTATTGACTACCCACAACTCTTTTCGAAGGTGTGACCTATATGCACCTCTAGTTTGTTATAGTCCAAACGAACAACAACCCGTTCATTTATTTGTAAAAGGAATTTGTTTTAATGCACTTTATTGCATATTTCAATAACCTAATTTTATTAGTAAGTCTACAATAATTGCAAGCATTGATAAGAAATTTTATTATTTAGGTCAGCAAACAATCGGTTTAAGAACGCAAATACAGGATGTATATACACAAGCAGTTTGCTTATAAATAAGGTTGTTATAAATCAAAATGTCAAGGATGGGTTTGACAATCACCTCTTAAAGAAAAATAAGATTTATATTTATCCTATAAGGTTTTTGCTAGCATTTGCGGCTACGTTACGCACCATTACCCACGAAGGCCACATGAAAATCTATACAAAATAGTAATTCACGTTATGTGGGTTATTTAGAATGAAGTCAAGTTTCAGTAACGTGATCCTATATTCGAAATGCATATTCAATTTTTATTTTTGCATTGTGTAAACTATTTCAATGCGATTTTTTTTGAACATTACAGTATCTATATACTCGGTAGATACTTGTAAGATTTTTTATGTTAAAATTATACTATCGTGTAACACTTTGTAGGGTGCGCTCTTCAGTAAATTTTTGAAAAAGTTTTAACACTTAGTAGCAATACAGCACTATTTCATAATATCCAAGTACAAGATAAAATAAACTCCTCCTTCTTATTTAATTACTACGTTTAAAACATGTATCTTCATCACCTAAGGAAAATAATATAATACGATAAAAGCATCAGTTGGAATCGAATATTATCATGATTTTATATGGTATTTCATATGAGACATTTCAGTATTTTCATGATCATTATTGTTACCATTATAACCCTAACATACTACACACACTACACATTTATTGTAGACAAATCAAATAGAAGCAATAATTTGTCTTCGCTTCCCCTAAATTATTATATTATTATGAAACTACATCATGTTTATTAATGGAGAGGCAGGAGCAAGTTGTTTCTCTAATACTGATGACATTACGTTATTGATTGCTTGTTACACGCGAGTAGCTATCGAATAGATTAATAGATATTGAGTTACTAATGCGTGTGTAACGTGAAGATTAATTATGATTTTTATGGCATTTTGAACTTAAATACCGGAAGGGTGATGTAGACACTTCGGTTCAACCGATTCGAATTGACTAAAATGTATTTTTTTAATTGGAAATAGTAAAATACATACTATTCACCTGATGGAAAATTGCAACAGCCATCTATGGACTTTTTTATAATATGTAAGTAGCAAACGAGCAGCAGTCCACCTTATGTTAAGTGGGCAATGCCGACCATGGACATCTGTAACCGACCCTAGATATGAGCAGTCTTTTCTGAGGTTAGCTAGGCACCCTATTTGGCAGAAATTGGTGTGGCGGTGTTGCGTCCGGAGTCGAACCACAAAGCGTTCTATCACATTTAAAACGTGTTATAGATTTTTTCTCCAACCCTTTGTCATTTCACTGATAAGCCCAAGTTATCATGCATCACTTTAGCTAAGTGCAACTTTGATCACTTATAACAAGTTTCTTAAGAACCCTCACAACGGTACTGCCGTTTCCTTACTGTTAAATCAAGAGATTCTTAATTTTGGATTATTGATAATTATGATTTTGATTCTTTATTAAATTCTTAATTTACTCACAATTATTAGTTAAAACTTATGGTCTTATTTAAAAATAAATGTAATATTAAAATCCCTTATATTGAGCTCCTCTTTTTTCATAAGTTATATAATATAACGACTTCGACATTTTGAAATCCCCATTAGGGGCCTTATCTCGTGTACTCATACAAATAAGACAGAACTATACATAACTCTACAAGAACCAAAGAAAAGACAAATATTAAGTGTATGAAGTGAGGTAAAACGAAAACCATCAGCGCAAACTTTTCTCTTTGCGCAAAGTTTTGCACGAACTGGCCCGGGTGGCTTCTCTAGGGACACAGTACATGCATGTTTAATGGCGTCCTAGAGAGGTCAAGAGTCCAACTGCGAGTGAAGCAGTGAATACATTACAAGCACTCGAGGACCTACTCAGTAGATACGCGACAGCTCTCACGAAGTTTGAGAAACTAACGCCCCGTGGACAGGTAGTTTGTAGCTGTCTCGCAAGCAAATTAATTGTGTCTCAGTTTTGAACAGTAACGAGAGGGGAACAAAGTTTTGAGAAAGGTTCGCAATGGGTGTCCCAGTGCTGCCGACTCCAAATATTACTTGAACTCGCGAAACTGGGACAAGTCGGGAGAATTGGGAATTTACGGCTTATAAAGAACATCTCAGCCACTTGTCGCCTTCAAAGTATTTGTGAATATTTATGATGTATTAACATATGTACAAAGTTTTCTGTTAAATAATAATTTCGGTGCATTTTGAAACACTCGCACGATACTTCGTTTAACGAGGATTCCATGGCAACGTTACATAAAGTAGAAAAATTTTAATATATATTTTTTTTACTCACTATTAAATACATAGTTATAAAGTAATGAAACTAAACTAACCTTTTGGTGGATTGATGCGTACTGCACTTCGAAACAGGCTCTCTTCATCGTGCCAGTCCAGATTTCTTCTTAAAGTACGACCACTCATAGCCGTAAGACACAGTAATAGTGTAACAATCAAAAATCGATGGCGACTTTCATTATTGTGCCAAATTCTCGACAAAGTCCCGGCTCCTAATCCAAGAAGCAAACAAAAACCCACACTTGGTATGTACAATACACGCTCTGCCACCACAAATCCAACATAGAACAGTAAATTGGTCGCCGGCACGAATGGCAGTACCATAAATGCCGTAAACGTTATGATCGCAATTTGGGAACTCCGGTACTCATACTTTGGGGCCACATGCGCCCTAGATTTGCCATGTGCAATTGGGCAGACGCAAGCCGATTGGTGCAGCATGGTATTGTTGTTGTTAATGGCACGGCACACACCCGTGTGCTCCTCAGTTAGCAAATGTTTACATCCGTTGCACGGACACAAAGTTCTCCTCGAAGTAGCATTCTCTTTGTGGGGTATAATGCCTTTTCTTTCACTGCAGTCTTGTCCTCTATTGTAATATTTGCAGTTATTGCTCCATTTCTGTTTGATCTTGCTATTTTGCTTTTTGTAGTAATTCACTTTCTTTTCTTGGCGTTTCTTTAGTTCATTTTCTAAGGCCCTCATCGTAACTTTAGAGAGCACTGCGTAGAAAATAAAGGAGGAGAAATTCCGAATGTCGAATAGGGAAGTGATACGTGGGATCGAATCCATGGACCAGTCGAAACTTAAGTGAAAAGGGTACAAAAGGAGAAAAAAGTTGAACACGGGCAGATAAGTGAAGGTGTAAATCCTTGTAAATAAGGACGGGTCGCGGGAACTAGGATTGTCGGCCGCAGCAAACCCCGTAGGAGTTCCAGCGAGTCGTAACCTCCAGTATAGTAGAACGAAGCCTCCTGTACTTAACGCGAAGATACTTCGCCAGCGATACTGTAACAAACAAAAATCCATTTTGGGTAACTGTGAAATTATAGTATAAAATTGTATCTATAAGTAATTATTATATTTGTCCTTCAGTTGACATTCAGTTTCCATAATGACTAACAGGTTCATAATATGTACTTTTGCCAAAAAAGGTAAAAACGCGTCTTTATTCCAAAATTGGTTTTCCACAAAGGGAATGGCGTGAGTAATTACTTCGGTAGTTATGTAACTACCTTTATTGTGTTTTGAATGACGATTGTTAGGTATGAGGGAACAATTTAAACTACGATGGTTTAAACTACAAGTATACGGTACTAAACTATTATTTAGTTTTGGAGTTAAACGGTCTACGATTCGTGAGATCTCTGACGGAATTGCAAGTCATACTCAAATTCTGTTGTCAAAGAGGTACGAACAACAAAAGGTAAAACATATTCTGGTTATTATGTAATAAATTACAATACAAGTTTCTGTACATAAGGCCATATTTTTCATGGATAGTTCGAATATTAGATAAAGTTAATTGCAGCATCGTATCATAGCAATAAACATGAAATAGATAAAAAAGTGTACAAATTTACTGTTTCAAACTCATAAATATATAATTATGTTAATGACCTTTTATAGTTCTATAGCAGAATCACAAAAATACGTTGCTGTTCTGCACCGCCAAAATCTGCGGCGCCGCCCACCGCAACGCAAAGTACAGCATCGTGCGAGACGCCCCATATTACCTGCGTTTTGACGACACACTTGTTAACATCACTTCACTTTAGTCTTATAGTTGCTTTTGAAATGATGTTACTTATCACAGATAACAGGCATCAGCGAGAGGTTAAGGCAATAAAAATGTAGTGTGGCGTGCGTACGCTACGTATTACAACCAATATTTGTTGATTATCAACTCCAACTAACTGGTATTTAATTAATTTTATGAATTCTCACTCATTCTTCACGTAACCCATAGGTGCTAAATATTACGTCTAGCAACGTGCGTGATCGTACTTTCGCTACGTGACGCAACTCTTTTATGTGCGTTAGTCCTTGAACATATATGCGTCTTCTAAGCTATTTTATTATTGCGATAGAACAAAAGTAATTGTATAGATACACAAAACCAATACGCGCCCACCACCCGTTAAAATCTGGATATTCTATTTTCCGTTGTAATTTCTTGTTTCGCTGCATGGAATATACACAAATCGAATTATTGCTATGCCTAAAATAAACTCAATCCAGTCATTACAACCAAACAAAAACGCATATAGAAACATAATGCAGGAATATTGCAAACATCGTTCGCTCGCGAAGATATCCAACACATACGAGTTGAGCAAAAGTTTCCTAACAATTTTAATTTTCATGCTTAATAGTTTTACAACTTAGGTTTTCAATGTCGGCGTTGCGGGAACTTAGGTGCCTTAAGTTTGATTGATTACCGCGCTGAAAGAATTCGTTAATATCTGTCAAGAATTTGCCGCAACTTTCACGGTATGGAATTTTTTTGCAACAGTTCCGTAATAATATTAATAATTCTTTATATAACATTTTTTACTTTCTGTTTAAATAAATTTTATCTTTTGCAATTGTTTTTCTAGTTGTTGAACAAATGTATTTAAACTTTTAATGGAATTTCAGAACAGCAAATATTTCGTACACACAGAATGTAATGCAAACATTTAGGCCCCATTTAACACCCTTAGGGGTGCAATATTCTTCCCTAGGAGGTGTTTACATCATAAAATTAACCTTTATCTAAATTTTATAATTCTTAGTTGATCAGGCTCTACTGCCACTATTAATAAAAAAATGATATCCTAATAAGAGAAAAACATGGGTCACATCAGACTTATGATAGAATAAAAACGTTATTTTATGTAACGAACAAGGAGGCTTGAACTAGATACAATACAATCTTAATTCCGTCGCGGACAAAACAATTTTCTTTTGGGACAAACTATATAGCTCAGCAAAGTAGTGCAATAAAAGGCTCTACCAGAGAGGCTCTACCGTTTTACTTCTATTTCCTTCTTGGAGCAGGTTCTACGATTCGGTAGAAGAGTATTGATGCCGTCTGACCTAAATACAAACCGACCATCTTAGTCCTCAAAAGACGCAAAGCATCTCTAATTGACTTCAGGTAGAAACTCAGTTTAGTGTTATTTTCGTTTGCTGCTTCATTAAGCGTTTAAAAATTATGTAACTGACACAATGTTTGAAGTTCGCCATAATGCCTATAACGCAGTTAGTTCAGGAATTAAATTATGTTTTATGGCTTTCCTGATCAGAGCAACTTCTGATGATAGTTTAGGTTATTCAAACCACTATCATTTAGGTCTGGTTAACATTACGCATAAAGGTACCTAATGTTAAGACGCACAATACTCACGCACGCAGACACAAAAAAATTAGATCCTTAAGTTACAAAAAAAAAGTTGCATTTAATTGTGTTTATAGAAATAAAATCTTGATACTAGTGTTATTGGCAATAACAACACCACTACAATGCATTACTCTTAAAATCCGTTAATTGAATTGCCGCTAAGCTACACCTCCAATAACCCGAATAGGATTAACGTGGTATATGTTGCAGCTAAAAGATGGAATTAGGTGCATTAAATCAATTTCCAATTGTTTTAATGGCAGATCAGTTTTACTTTGAGTCAACGTAAAGATGACTTGCTTTAGACAATTTGAACGTTTAAAACATTTTGAACACCTAATTTTTTAAGGAATTGAAGTATGCCAAACGGCCGTACATTTCAAGTGTTGGTAAGTGGCCACCGTCTCCTATCGATATCAATGACTAACTCCATTTAGATCAGCTTCTACCGGAAGCCCATCACAGATGATTTGCCACTAATGAACACTTATGTATATGTTCGCCTCATATGTAAGTCAGCATTTTCACTCTTCCACCGAAATGCAAAACTCATTTACCATTCATTCAGGATATACAATGTAAAAAAAGAATTGATAGTGAATTTTTAGTACATAACCCCATAGAGGTAAAATCCCGAATGCAAGTATACAAACTAAATGGCAGGTTAAAACACTGTTAATCCTCTAGAGAGCCCCGGTTCTATTGCTTGCGTTTAATTTGTGGTCGCCGTTGTTAACCGTAGCAACGAATGGGTAGAAAACAAGACGAGGGTGAAATTAACTATTTTATTAAAGGTGAAATTTATTGGACAAATTTACAACACCCTACGGGTTTAACCTCTGCAGAGAGGTAAAGTTATAACAACTTCTTTTTTCAACTTCTACTTAGATAACCATTTAAGTGAAGGGATCCAGGGAACTAAAAGAAGCCCACAGCCACAAATCTTTTGACAGTATATAGAGGTTTTATAGAAACTCCACACCAATGGAGTTTTTTTTGTACATATAGTCACTATACAAAGCTAAGTTCAATCAAGTGAAATTTACATCAAAATAACCTAAAAATAAGAAAATTTTGCAGGCCTATATATGTAGGTATATGTATATTTAATTTCATGAAAACAACTAATGTAATGTATACAATGTTAATCTATTGGATCATTTAGTAATCATATAAGAAGCTAAAAATACAACATATATTAAACGTCAATTACATTTAGTTTAAACTGCAATCCCAAAGCAAATTTGAACACAAATTCCAAAATAAAAGTTAGAAAAAGTATTCAAAAATCATGCTACAACATAATACGCCTTTTACACTAAAAAGTTATTCTACTATAAGCCGTTATAGCCTGAAATAATAATATAATCCTTAATTAACGAACGAGCCCGGTAAATTTGATTTAGGTACAAGGAGGGGATTCCTAGACGCTACCTTACATTATTATAATGCCGGTAACTACCCGACCCGTTCCCGAGCGCCATTAATTTGAAAACGTCGAGTATTTTAATCTATTAAGGGTAGTATTATTATGAAAGTTAAGTTATTTACTGGCGTAGGGGTAATCGACACGAGTCGACCGGCCTGACTGTCGGCTTGTTAGTTGCGGGAAGCCCAGGGAAAAGATTTATGGGGGTAACGCGTCCCCTTCCCGACCTGGCCCAAGGGACGCCTACGAACTAACGACGCCGTGTAGGATTTCCAGCTAAATTTACACCACCAGCACAAGAAATCTCGGTATATTTTACGTACGTGTGATATTTTCTCGAACGCTATCCTAACGGTCATTCACTCTCATATCTTTTTTATATCTTAGCAATAAACTAGAAACGTATTTAAAAAATTAAAAACAATTAAAACAAATACTGATATTTCAATATGTAGACCGATTTTTAGGGTCTCGTACCCAAAGGGAAAAACGGTATCCTATTACTAAGACTCCGCTGTCCGTCTGTTCGTCTGGCTGTTTCTCATAAACCGTGATAGCAAGACAGTTGGAATTTTTGAGGATAATGTATTTCTGTTGCCGCTATAACAACAAACACTAAAAACAGAATAAAATAAATACTTAAGGGGGGATCCCATATGACAAACGTGATTTTATTGCCGTTTTTTATAGATAATGGTACAGAAAACTTCGTGCCAAGTCCGACTCGCACTTGGCCGATTTTATTATCCAATTGGCAATGAATAATATTTTCGCGTATTAGTTCTTTTGATTTGACTCGATTTCAAATATAAAGCCTAATCTGTCTATTAGATATTCTATTCTAGACATTAAAGTTTGTATCTTTACTAATTCTCAATCCTCTAACCTTTGTAAATTGGATACGAGAAGGTTTTATTTAAGTCACGAAAATGAAGCAATATCATTGTTTACCTTCTGTTACATAAGTTTAACCAAATTGTTTTTATCTGTATAATGAACAGGCGAAAACATGTTATACAAAAATCACCTTAAAAATTCGATACAAAAATTTACTACTAAAGTACAATGCTTCTCTTAGAGCATTGTACCTAAATCTGTAAAAAAGAAAACGTAAAAGCAAAACGCCAGATAAAATGGTAGGTAGTAATCAAACTTCTTACCTTAGCCTTCTCGCTGACTTGGTTGCAGGATACGAAATAGTTCTCGAGAAACAAACATTTTAGCTTACGAAATGAAGGTACTAGTACTTTCAAAGACCCCTAACCTACAAGCTTCAAATCTAAAACGGCAAACGTTGTTTTTGTTCCTCTGTTAAATCGAACTACCATTAGTTTGTGAAACCGAACCGAACCCTAATGAATTAACCTAATCTAAGGCGTATAGCTTACCTAATCTAAAACGTGTAGCCAGCCTAATTTAAGCCGGCTAGCCTTGCTGTAATAAAAATAGTCTTTTCCAGAATTTCTGGAAAACAGTTTCGTATTGTATTTTATCCCATCATACGTATAAATTGTAGGAATATCTCTCAAATCTCGCTATTAATAATGTTACCTACACAAAAATAAATTCTGAGTAGAGATCGCCCGCTGAATTGTTATTTCACATATAATTGCTTTAACGCGGCTGGTTTAAGGTGAATTTATCAACGAGTAATAATATTTTAATACTTATTTGGCCATAATTTCATAGTGGTCCTATGTGGTTTGGTTATCTTTACATAACTTTGTGATCTTTATGGAGACCCTTCAGGCATATACAATTTCACAATTTGTTCTCCTCTAATTATAAGGCGAAATCTACTTTCGAAAAATCTCATGTCAAGGTTTCATCTTGAACCCCGCGCCATTACAGTTCCATGGCTGGGAACTAGTCTCCTCCACAGTCCACAAAAGTGTCCAAATGCGGATTAGTGACACCATTGGGACTCTTTTTGACCCAAAGCTTGTAGGTATTTTCAGGATGACTTATTAATTTGTAATATACAAATTTTAAAACTCTGAGAAACGTGTCTAGTTTTCAAACTTCAAACCTCCTCACTATGGTTCAACAATTACGCTAAAGCAGGTTATGTTTAAGCTTTTTTTAACCTCTTACTTAGGAAGCTGAAACGCGCACCACTAAGCAATTATTAGCCACGGAATAAATTGATTGATACAACTATAAATGTACGTTCTCGCAAATTCGACTTAACAACGAAGAAAAAGTATAAGAACATCTCTTAACTACCAATGTAGTCAAGAGATGTTCTTTTCACGGCTGAACATAATTATTTTAGACATTAAAATATCCAAATGGTCGTGGCAACAGGAATAGTAAAACAAAAACTGCCCAAAGAATATTTTAATGAAAGTACTCTTCCAAGTGCGTTTTTAATTAAAGAACAACAATGCCCACTCGCCCATTTTGCCATAATAAAACGATTCATGGATGTCACGTACAATAATTAAATTTGTAGGGAATTGAATTAAATTTGAGTATTCATAGAATAAATCGTACGCCTACCCACTTGACCTGTATTTTATTCAAACAGAGAAACGGTTTTATTGCCCCAATCAACAATTTTGTATGCGGCATTATGTTTGTACGATAAATTCCGGATTACAATATTTTCATATTCTATTCGTCTCATCGTTCGGAACTCTCTCTTTATGATCCTATTAATCAAATCAAAATCGTACAAAAACATAATACAAAGTTTTATAAGCTGTTTTGATTTTGACATACTCAATATACATATAATTCAACATTAATTGTACATAAAGCGACTCATCTTTGAGATATATACACGTAAAGAGAATTATATATAAATTGGCGTCTGTCTATTCCGTTAACTATGAGTTGAAGTCAAAGCAAACAAGTAATGAAATAAGCGCGCTCGGCCTAGACTTCGGAGGGGCGCTTATCTGGAAAATTTACTGGCTGGCTGACATTACCGTCCTCGCCTCGCAAATGCCGGCTCATTTGCCAGTCTGTTTGAAAAACCCACAGCATTAAGTGCTAACGAATCTACATTTAGAATGCCCACTATCAAACTCCAGTCAAAAAGTTCAGCCGCAGAAGTGGAAATATATTTATATGTGTTATTTGCAGGTATGATTGTGTATATAAAACGTTTAAATAGCAACATTGCTGTTTTTAGTATTCTAATTAGTTAATTTGTTTTATAGGCTTTTGAAAGGTAGAGATAACCGAAAGAAGATCGTAAGTAGATATTAAATAAGCAACAAGATGGACATCATACAAGTGGTTTGAATAAAATGGTCGAAAACAGCGCGAGACGGAGACGTGTAAAAAAATGTTGAGAGGGCCTACATCCAGCAGTTGAAGGTAACAGGCTAAAGAAGAATAACAACCATTTGACTAACACTAAAGTTAAGATCGCCTTGTTCTTTTCCTTAACCTTAGCCTTATCCGATTTCAGATTGATTGCCACTTGCCACTTAGACTATTTTCGTCCTAAGCAGTGGCAACGCATCTGGAATCGGCTTCAGAATCCCTCTTCTATATGGACTCTTGGTTAAAGATATCCACTGGCGGTAGTGACCACTTATCATCAAATGGATTGCTAACTTGCTTACTACTTAAATCTTATAAAACAATTCCAAAAAATAAAATGTCGCTGCTGAGATACCTTCCCTATAAACACATAAAGTCACGGAGTGTCGAGAGGTCCATTAACTTTAATACCCTCATAACTATATGACGAAATCTCTGCAACAGGAGAAAGCTTTTTTAATTTTTACTAAGCCCGTAAATAAAGAATTTTGTTCTACTTTCACTTTATTTTATGTTAGAATTTTGAAACAATTATCTTTCATCAACGCCGTAAAAACTTTTTAAAGGCATATTTAGCCAAGTTTGTCGATGTTCAGGTAACGCTTACATTTTTAATTCTTTGTATAATACTTGGAGCTCATGATACTATCATTTGTGTCAAAGGCTTCGATTGTAAAATGTATACAAAATTAGATATGTAACTAATTACTACACGTTCTTAAGATATATAATGATGTATATTTAAAACAAGGAAGTTGTCTTAATAAATTGCATATATTTAATGTTGCCATATCTAAAACATTTTTGATGCTTTCAATTGTCTGTATTACACATATCTATACATCTATACATATAATAGAACTGTAGAAGACTTCAATTCTGTACATTGAATAAAAACTAAAAATAATACCTCTTCAAACAAGTCACACAAGCCTAAAAAATCATTGAGATTTTTTTGTCTGTCTGTCTGTTGTCCGGATTTAACACAAAAACTGCTGGATGATTTTGATG
>DWTU01001629.1:0-12837 GCA_018251515.1 Cecropterus confusis | reverse complement strand
GTGTTATGCGCTATCTTAGTCCTCAGTAGTAGCTTCGCATCTGTGGCTAACCTTAGGTGAGACTTTGATCTTACCTAGGGCTGATTTCAGATGTACATGGGCGCAGTAGCCACTTATCATCAGGTAGGCATCATGCTCCTTTGCTACTAATACCATAAAAAACCAAGAATATTTCCTCTCAAAATCAATCGCCTTCAATTAGAACGAAAGTCCTTTCTGATATCGATCAGAGATACGTAGCAATAAGATTACGTTTTTAGAGAAATTGAATTGCGGTTCCCTCAGAAAAAAAGAACTTTCATTAGCTTTAGTACCATTATATTTGGTAACCTGTCAATTATTAAAAAGCATTAAATATTAGGTAAGTATTAATTAGAAATATATGAAAATATCATGTTTCCTGTTTATCATATTATTTGTCACCATTGATCAACAGTCATGAAAAATAAGTGGAATAGAGTTATAGTAAATGTATTTGACGGCATCTACCAGATGATAGATACCTACCACATCCTTCAAACTAGACCACATTTCTTTCTACTGTTATATGGCAAGGATAAGAGGCATTGATTTCTGCACAGTCAATCTATGAAGGAGTTACCTTTAAGGATGAAAGCTATCGCCTGTAGTCGTAACGAAACAGGTGTTTTAATTAGACATCTCCATAAATATGTCAATAATACTTATACGACATCCCGTTTGGCAGCAAAAATTTCATAGCAACAACACTTTTGATATTTGAACCATAATGTATAATCCCGCTCTGTGATTAACATTTGACGAACCGACTGAATATTCCGCTCTGGTTCACTTTTTGAAGCCCTACGACTCAGTAAAGAAAAAATAAAATTGCCATTTTAATATAATGCTCGCTTCTTGTTTATTTTTTAATTTTCCTTCTCTTTTCTGATCGGTATCTGGTTGGATGCGAATTATGATCTACCTATCCGAAAATTAACGTGCTTATTTCAAATTCCCGTCGTAGATGCGGTTCTTAGGTTCTTATGAATGACATTAAGATGTGTTTTGGAGGGGAACTTCTTTAATATCGTTGTGATTTGAAACTCGATGAAACGAAAATGCGTCACGATAAAGAAACGAGCACATAAATGTATAGGATTAAGTCGGCTAAACCATTATTTAGCGGACTTAATCTTCTCATCTTAATCTTAATCTCATCTCAATGATAGAATATTTTTTTGAACATTGCATTTTGAATCAATATGTAATATATGTTATGTATTATTTTACATTGAAATATAAAATATATTTTAAGCTTGTCAAAAAATTACGATCCTTACATTTACCTAATACTCTTGATACTCTATATTTTTCTCTACTCTATCTTAATCCCTCGTAGGCTTTTACTAAAGTTTATCTTCTACCGTGTGTGAATTGCATACATCTTTTTTGTTAAGATTAAAACGAAGAAAACAAACATGAGTATAGGTAAATGAAGCTGTTTACGTTACCCATAATGATACTAGCCCCAGCTAGAAATAGAACAAGTAAAAGATATAAAATACAACTTATTACAAATGTATGTAACAAATTAGAGATCCAAGTTCCATTCTGAAAGATTTGAAATCAAAGTTAATTAGCCATAAACATATTTCAAGGTAAATAGATATATTATATCCAGTACGATCCCTTTGTTGGGTTTGGGTATTCCCTAAGAATGATAAGCATAGTGATGCTTTGCCAAATGCAATTTGGTAGACTTCATCTACAAGAAAATTCTCAAGGGTGTAGGACTCCTCGTCATACTTTTATTCGCCTTAATCCTTGCTACGTTTCCATATTGCTTTACGCTTACCTACCAAATAATTATTTCATCAACTCTATGAAGAAGATTGCTTCTTCGCAGACAACATTCTACACATAGGCCTTCCCTAAATTTCCTAAATTTAAAAATAAAAAAACCCACACTCCGCATTTTTAGTACATGATTAAACAACTTCACAGACAAAACATTCTGCCCGTTCCTTCGATTTTATCCATACATAACCAATTTGACGACCTGCGTGGCGGAGCGGTCACTATACCGGTCTCACACGCAGTGAGTTCCGGGTTCGATCCCCGGCCAGACAAACATCTGAATCATCATCAGAATGATGAATTTAGATTTTCTATTCTGGGTCTGAGTGTTTGTGTAATCGTCTTTGTGTGTCCATGACACCCACGATACAGGAAAAAATCCTAATGTGGAGCTATGAGTGTCGGAAGCGTTAGCGTTAATTTTACAAGATGGCAGAAACAGTGTAGTTCGACCGGGGAGGTACCACCGCCACAGCTATTTCTAGCGTGATAAAGCGGCTCACTTTAATATGAGGTGATCGTCTTAGTCCTCGCGAGTAGCAACGCGGTTGTGAATGACTTCAGATAGAATCCCTGTTCTACATGAAGTCGCTTATATTAAGTTCATGGGCCGCAGTAACCAGTTACCATCAGGTGGACTGCATAATCGTTTGCTACTTCATCTAAAAAAAGCAAAAGAATGGTATTATTAAGACACCACACGACGACCAAACAATTCAATTAAAATAATCATTTGCCTTTGGTCGGTTTTGACTTACGTCTGACAAGTATACCCGGTGTGTGTACCACAAAACAAAAGACAAACAGCATCAAAATTGAGAAATAACGGGCATACAATAAATTAATGCCAGCATTGTTTTATGGTCACAATCGTATTAAAACAATAGATTTGGAGTGACATGCAGAGTTTTAGTCTAAGCTTTTGTGTAACCCTTTCTATAAATGTACGGGTCTTTGTTTCAAAGGGCGCAAATTAATCTCGGGTTATTTCTTTGATCGTCATGTTTTAAATAAAGGGTACGGTCTGACAGGCTCAACTGGATATGTAAATGGAGGGCAAGTTTTATAAGCATACGTTTTAGTAGTTTATAGTTCGCAATTGAAGCTTTAGTGAGCAGTAGGTCAGTAGAGGTAATTGAATACGATTATTCAAGAATAATCAATAACGTTTTGTACACTTATAACCTCATACTGGGTTTTTTCTTCTGTGTCGTAGGTGTCTTAGTTATACATGCGCAAAGGCGAATGCACATATTCTCAATTTCATATGTGGTGACCATCTTAGTTCTCAAGACTGGCAACACATCTATAATTGAATTCCAATAGATTTACTGTTCTATATAGTTGCTTACAGATGTTCATGAGCGGCAGGGACCACTTACCATCAGATGGACTGCATGCTCGTTTGCTATTTCATACAAAAAACAATGTCACCCAAACCCATAACTAATCCAATATTGGATCCGGAAATCCATCTGACCGGGGATCGAACTCAGAACCCATTGCGCGGCGGACCGATATGGTGTCTCTTTGGCAACGCGCGTTGTCTACTTAAGGTCGAAAACCTTATTATTACTTAACATTATTTTTTCATTATTATGTAACTTATTTACAAATCAGTTTGCCAAGCTTCAAATAAGCAAATTGCAATTACGAATAGCTGAGCTATTCAAAATTAGATCCGCTACAACCTTTGATGGAAGCCACCTACACGACTTCAATAAACTCGCTACAATTATGCCTCAGCGATCTCTCAAAGGCTTTGCATGAAACTCTTAAGGCTCGCAGGCCAAGTAATATCCGGCCCACATTATAGCTTGTCAGTTATTTATGCGCGAACATGTACTGATTCGAGCGCTAACTTTGATAAATAAGTAATTTACGTTTTATATAGTTACTAACTTGTTTTGTTCTGCATGTACGATTATACATATACATTATATCGGTGTTTCGCGTGAATATCTCCAAAAATATCTCCAAAAATTCATGAATTTCACCTTAAAGATACAGTTTCATCCAAAGAAAGCCTAAAACGAAAAACTTCGTTCTGTAACAGTTTGGTGTGGCCTTTAAATTTTTATATTTTGTCATTCTAACTTCATTCAGTAAAAAGATAAAAAGGCACTATTTATTTTTTACATATCTCTCCTGTAGGAATAACGTTTTTCTGTTGTGTTATTATTCAAATCAAGCAGCAATATGTCTTCGAAAGTGAGAAATCGTTTTGGTTTGACACAGAGGTACCACCGAAACACCTTTTGCCTTAAAAATGGGGTTGAACTTTACGTGGTTCCAGTATTAAGCGCTGTTATATTACTAGTTTGAAGATATGGTAAAAGTACCTATATACTAATCTGAGGCGTTACAACCTACACTTAAAAATTACATTAATAAGCTTTGTAGTAAATAATAAATATTTTCGAATTAGCAAAAATAAAAATCAATATATGAAATATTACATGTATGTTACGCTCCAGACATCAAGTTCTGCTTTTATTTGAATCTATTCATGGTTGAAATTTGACGGACAATTAATATTGGTTGCACAAGAATTTTACGAGAATTATTCTATACGGACTGTTACGAGCTCAGTGTTTATGACGGCATCACATATTATGGTCGTAGGCAAACGCTTTTGCATGAGAAAACCGCGTCTGTATATTACGTGATCATATTTTAGATACAGAAAAGTAACAGTTACGACTGTTACGGCTAAAAGAATCTCTTTATATGTAAGCCAAGTCAATCCTTAAAATAAGTTGATAAACTACAATAAATTAAAATGTAAGACTCCTTGTTCGTCTTTGCATGTCAAATGAAAATTCCTATGGCGAGCATCGGGGCTAAAGTAGCTATGAAAAATAAGAATGTTCCTTTAATGTGAGCAAAAATAATGATTAAACTTACTAATTAACCTGCATTACGACTGCAATACAATTCGGAGCGAATATTGCCACACCACCCTAAACCGATAGACACGAAATGCTCATTTACCCGCAGACTAATTTATCTCTCCTAATTCAACCCTTAACAAGGCTGTCCGTATCGTACATATATTCTTGTATATATTCAGTTAAGCCTTCCGAAAGTAGATCCCACACACATACGGACCACGCACACATGCAGAGTAAAGCCGCAAGGCACGTAACATAAGGAGCTTTGAAATTAATTTAGCTCGGAACTAGCTGGCAAATGGATAGACGTGAGCCCGGCGAAGGGGGTTTAGGCTGCCCCCACGCGGGTGGGGGCGTGCGAGGCCGTGTGTCGGGTAAATTCGGCGTTTAGGCGAACCTTTGTGGCGAAACCGGTTGTGCTTAGGAGTAATTGTGTTCGTTCGAGTTGTAAGGGTTTCATTACGTCGCTAGTGAAACAGAATTATAATTAACATTTCGTTACTGATAATGCTAATGTTTTGTACGTTGACTATCTAGAAAAGAATATTTATATATTGACCCTTAAGATGATGTTGGGATAAGTAGGTATTGATTGACGTGTAAAGGTATTTTTAATATAAAAAAGCAAAGCACATGTATTCCACCTGAAGGTATGTGGCCACTTCCCATGAAAATCTGTAATCAATCCAAGAAAAGATTCTTGAGTGAGGTCGGTCATACATTTGTCTGACCCCTTTTTGCCTGAGTTGAAACGCTTCAAATAAGTGTCTATGTATTCGTTACCACACTCTGCAAACCAGAACACAACAACGCTAGACATTGCTGTCAAACGGCAAAGCAAGGCAAGGCAAGGCCGTTGTGTGGTTGTCCTCCGGAATCTAACCACAACGGATTCAACCATTTAGTTGTAAATGGAACTTCTCTGAAATTACAGGTTTAAAATCATAAGTCATACACTGAATACGGATTTACACACTTCCTTTGTAACGATCATAAATTCATCTTAATGTATTCAAGATGAAATTCAACAAATACCTTCAAAGATCAGGTACGTTAAATATGTATTTAATTTTTAATTCGGAAACCCGACAGTTCGATAAAAATATATGATTCAACATAACCGCTGTTTTGTTTTAAGAACCTAATGGTATATTTGATATATTACACAATTATATTAAACGAAATAACTGAACTATGTCATAAAAGAAAAGAGCTTACTTTGACTCTGATATGTGAAGAAAATAATCGTGGAGGTAGTCAGGAACATCAAAAAGGCTTTGACGTGAAAGGCTTATAATATCCTCCTTGGAACCAAAGGCCTGACAATATCCGTCGAACATGTCTTTTATACATCCGTGCCTATACGTGCCTGTATGTGCCTATAAGTGCCTATACGTCATTGTCATACACAACCTCCGCGGGCGATCGCCGGATAATCCGGATAGTAATATCCGGCCATGTCGTCTAATATAAAATAAAATAGCGTTCAATTTCTGGTTTTATATTTTTGAAAAGCATTGATGATAACGTGCGTGGAGACCACAGATCATTTGACTTTAATTTAGGGAAAAAGATTTAATCAAAATCTGGTATCTACAAATAAGAATACAAATATTACTTAACATTCTTACTAAAGAATTTTAGGAATTAAAAGTATCAAACTTGTCGATTACATAATAGGTATGACGCTGGAGCGACCTATATTAAAGGAATATTTTTTTTATTTAGAAAATAAACATTTGGTGGTTTTTTATTTTTTTTATTACATAAGAAAAATGTATTTAAACATGCTTACTTCTAAAGTTTAACGCACAGTGACATTTCCGATTTAACTAAATACGATTTTATACTTTTATTCATACTTGACAGGTAGGGGTTATAAAATTTCTCCATTTAACCTGTCTTACATACAAAGACATATATGTTAAAGAGCTTCCGATGCACAATTCATGGACGCAAGTCTTAAAAATAAAGTTTATGATTCGTCTATTCCTTTTTAAGCAAAGCACCTTGCACACTGCATGAACAAAGAAGAAATATAAAGACAATTTTTTCTTATACTTCAAGCAAAAACTGCTTTAAACGTACACGAACATAATATTAGGCAGGTAAAATATGACAAACTATTTGTCTTTTTATTGATACGAATGTCCACTTACTTTCCTCAAAACATTCTTCATTTCTTCCTTACGTACTAAGGTCGTATTCACTACTTTACGAAAATCAACTTAAGCAACTTATTTTTTTTAAATATCTGCCACTTTTGCTTGCCACACGAGCCACACGAGCATCCGCTTTTATTAGAAGGCTAATTTGCGCTGTGGTGATCGCTATTAAAACTATGTAAAATCAACTAGGCACTCCGTTGGAGATCCTGAAGAATGTAGTACTGAGGCAAGCCATAGCAGGTTTAGGTCGATATGTATCCTACATTAACCGGCGTCCCACATAAGTAATGTATTTTATTTTTATAATTTGGAAGTAGCAAACGAGTATACAGTCCACCTGATGGTAAGTGGTCACTGCTGCCCATGGACATCTGTAATGAAATGACATGAAATAAAAGATCTAAGGTGACCTGAAATAAGTAGACTCCGAAATTTGTCGACAAAAAAAAAAACAAATATAAAAGACCTCCTGTTTGATGATTTTTTCCTTTCTAACCTATGCTACGGGGCGATCCGGTCCACCTAAATACCCTCTTATATACGCCCAGGGTCTCACCACTAAGTGGTACCATCTTTTACATTTTTAAGGTTAAGTTAGGTTAGGTTAGATATTGAGCGTAATAGTCGCTTTGCGTGTATTGTTACTGAGTGAGTGAGTTACTGAGTGTGCATTGTTTCTTTATAATTATACAGAAGGTAACAGAAGACTAAGAAACTTTGCACTCTGTCCGCCTCGCCGTAGCGTTGACACCACGTCACAGATCGACAATAAACTGCTTTACGACTAAATTTACTCAATGTTGACACTTACAGATATACATTCAGTTTACAGCTCCGTACTAAAAATAAGCAGGGTTTTATTATGCTCGACTTTATTTTATATATAGCATTGTATATAAGTAAATATTATAATTAGTGCAATACGAAAGTAGAGATAAAAAAATGTTCCTTCTAGCCATATAAGGCCCAAAATAACACGTAACAATATTGGCCAGGAACATTTATTTGATCCGCTTGGTGCAAATAAGTATCACCACAACACATATTAGCAAACAAGCCGTATTAGAACTGCTTCGGTCCGCATTTCTGTAAATTTAAAAGTACCCTCAGCTATGAAAGTAGTAGTAGCATAAGCTTTGAATTTATTGAAAAAGAGCTAAAGAGCCGTGGTGAATAAAATATAAAAAGAGGTTCAAAGAAATTACCGATTAATATTTCGACAAACATATACTTTGCATGTACAGATATTTGAGATATATATTAATTAAATTTTATAATTATAATACCTAACGGTATACTAATTACACGGTCAGAGATAACCTAACCCGGAAGGCTTCACCCTAAGAGGTGTTTAAATTGAAGAGTATTAGATAGAGGCGCTCTCGCTACACTTATCTAAGGAACTCTTATTAAATCCTCCTTAACTAATCCTTCAGGAACACGTACGGTCCGCAGAAAAGTCATTTTGTTACTGATTAAATTATGTTAATTTAAATCATGGTATTGTTATAGTTGTAAATTGTAATTTTGGTTTACATTTTTTATTTAGAAGGACCTTAAATGACCTCACCCCATGAGTCGTAAAAGTTTAAATGAATACGAAAATATATATTATCTGTACAGTCGATCGCAAATACGTCGCTACCTCACAAACCCGAAACTAAGTTTGAATGCCCCATGTGCTGAACACCTATTCCACCGTAACCTTAACAGAATTTGCCTTATCACATCAGAACATAGAGCGCCATGCCACTACTGTCAATGTATGAAAAGTTTGTTACCTAAGATCTTCAATGGGTCAACAACTTTCAATCGAAAAATACTCCTTATTGCATCATTTGCACCTGCCCTTAACCATACAGAAAATGAATTAGGCATGATTTCGTTTGAATATAGTATAATGGTTTTATTGCCAGAGAATGTCTTCCGGCAAAGCTTTTAGTGAAAAGAAAAAGAAACAGGAAGAAGGATAGGAGCACAAAAAGATAGGTAGGACAATCAAAAGATAAAACGGTATTCAGCGCTCGTTGCTGTCTGTACCAGTAATTAGTGAGACCGTCGCACATAGCTCGCCGTACATAATGTAATTATGCACGCTCCTCCATACACTCTCAAATACTCGCGGAACAATTTGGAACTAGAGGCGAACTTGGAAACCGCATAGACGTCGGCCATCTTGCCGTTGCCGTGGCAACCAGCAATTGTCTGTTCACTACCTGGAATGTAAATAACTTCGTGTTGTTTACGAGTGTAACGAAAGTTTCGATGTAGGTTCCCGAGTGGGAAAGTATTCGTGTTAACTCGCACATTTGGAAAACTTCATCTGCGTTGCCTAGTTGAGTACTTACCTGGGAATTTAAAGTTGCTAATTAAAGGTAACTTGGTGGCGCTTTCGCGTTTAGCGCATGAAATTTAATAAAAACAACCTTCATTTAAGACCTTAAGACTTTAGGAACCTTAAGACTAACTGTATACCAAACTTTGCACACAAAGAAATGGTAATGCTAGAATATCACCCAACTTGTGTTAAGGCTCACTGTATTATGGATCACAAATGTAACAATATTTCTATAAAATTACATGTCCATTGGTCACCTCTCAAGGTCAGATAACAGGGATCCTAAATGAATCTGTCCTCACTGAAAATCTATATGGCTAACCTGTAAGAGTAAGAAAAACAAACTTTTAAAGAATGATAAAAAAGTCTTCTGCTGCAAGTTTACCACCTTGAAACTTCTTGATCATGTGACACAATTCTACTTTAAACTGTGTGAAAAGAAGTGGAGGCTTAGTTGTGTGGAAATAAATAAGTTACAACAAATTGATTATTGTATTATTCATAACTAACCATCGTCGCGGCAAAACAAACAAATACAACACCATTCGGTCAACTTCCAAAACAGCACAATTCCTACGCCATACACATATGTGTATATATATGTATATATAAAGACATTTCTGTACATACCGCTCCCTTTAATACACGCAAGAGGAATCCACAGCTGGATATAATATGACAAGGTACAAAGATCTTTCTGTGCATCCTTATTAAAAATACCTCCCCATTCACGTGCAGTCGTTCTCATAAGCGCATACCGTCCGCAGGGTAGCGATTCGGCGAGCATTCCAATTTAAGCGATGTCCTACGTTATAACAGGGACAACCCTGCGTCTATGGGAATTAAATATGAGTAATATGAACTGAGGCACGTTCGTATTTGTATCGTTCTCACAGATGGTGTTTTTTTATGAGATTGATGTAACAAATGAGCAGTCCACCTGATAGTCAGTGGACAGTACCGTCTATGGACATCTGTAAGAAACTTCATGTATGATTTTCGGAAAGAAAGAAATAATATTAATTCGCGAAGCATACACAGCACTACAAATTAAAGTAAACATAAATAAAAGAAAAAATATTACTTATAACTAAACAAGGCACAAGAAAGGTAACAATAAATGACCCGTGCTGTGACATAATAACATCGTGAAACGGACGAAACTCAGCTTCTGCCGTGGCGACGTACGAAACCACGGCGCTGGTTTTCATTTTCGATTTTAGACGAATATTATAGCGGAATTGATACATTTTAATTTATGTTATGGATACGATATGCGTTTTTTTAATTACTTTTTGCCAATATTTTGACCCAGTTACGTGGATCGTGGTCACGGCAAAACTTCACGTAGACCGGTCTATCTAAAGTCATTTATTTTATATAGATGCGGTTATTATACCTGGAGATTAATATGGTCAGACATATAGTTAGGTATCCACAATTTTTAGCTAAAAGACTAGAATTGCTTCACGCTAGAATTAGGTAGACGGTGATAGCCCCCAGTCGAACCCTATCGTTCTATCACCTTGCAAATGCAATACTGTTCACTTATTTATATTGTATTGTGATTTTGTAAAGTTTTGCTAAACAAAAAATGAGTAAGCAATTCACGCATGGAAAACTTATAATAGATAAATAATAAAAAAAAAATCGAAGAAGTACTCACTGGCCATATTCAGACATTTGATTTCGCATGTAACTGTAACTTGAGCTGCGAAATAAAATGGTTGGTGTGATTCAGAAAAGTGAATAGCGCCATCTAGTTGTAGGGTTGACAGCCGCTTTCGTAACGCATTATCGTTTCATCGAGTTTCAAATCACAACAATTCTTATGAATATCTTATTAATGAGCCAAGACAAGAAAATAACAAAAGAGTCAAAACACATGGAATTAATTAAGCTCGTTTCTAATGCAAAATTGCGTTATTTATTTGTAACAGTCATTACTTTACGATAAATAATAAGTATTCCGTTTCATCACTGTACTTTTTCCATATTGTAGCATTTTGTAGCGGTCTTCACCTTTTTTTTCTTTTTATTTATAAATTTTTGTACACGGTAACATTACAATAATCTTACATTAAAAAATACATAGTACAAAGGGCTACTTATTTCAAAATGAAATTTCTTCCAGCTTTTTAGTTTTTTTTTTTAAGTAGAGAAAGGTTTAAGAGTACAGATTGATATAGCAAACGATCATGTAGTCCACCTGATGGTAAGTGGTTACTGCCACCCACGAACATCTATAGGCAACTTCGTATAATTTTATCTGAAGTCGATTACAAAAGCGTTACTACTCCCGAGGACTGTGATGCGTCGTTACTGATACTTCAATAATTTGAATATTACACGTTATTAAATTACGACGGTCACGATTAAATCTACGTATTAAATAGTATATATAATTATAATACTACGTATGTATTAGAAATAATTAGAGTAAGACATGCAAAATGTCTACGCATGGTCCAAGCGTAGACATGCAAAGCCACCTAATAAAACACCACCGCCACCTAAGCAAAACCTACTACAATGTGAGCCGAGCAAAGTAATCATAATTTAAGGTTACTACTTTATATTTTTATTACAATAACTTAAAGCTACACACACGGTACAAAACTAAGGTACAATAAGCGAGAAGCAATCTCTCGGCTGACAATCGAAGAGCGCGGCGAGCAGACAGACTAGTCGAGCACTCTTCATTGCGAATGCCTGTCCGCACGCCCCGCGAGTACACGCCCTGAGTGCGAGTTGGAGTGTGGAGGTACTAACTGTGGATATGGTAGTGGTACAAAAAGACTAACGTTAAGGTTACAAGTTAGCTGCGTTTACTACAAACTTTTACTGGTGGTAGAGCTCTTTATGGTTCGACTCCGGAAGCCACCACCACACCTATTTCTGCATAATAACAGCAGTGTTATGCGCTGTTGTGTTCTGGTCTCAAAGGTGAGGTAAGAGAAACATACTTTTCCGAGTCCATCTTAGTCCTCAGGGGTAGCATCTGTGGCCAACCTTAGGTGAGAATTTGATCTTACCTCGGGTTGATAACGGATGTCCATGGGCGGCAGTGGCCACTGACCATCAGGTGAACTACATGCTCGTTTGCTACTTTCATGCGTTAAAAATAAAAACATACATGTCTGGAAGTCGCTTGAAATCTAAATTATGAATTTAGTTAGTGTCTAATCGGGAGTTGTATCTGAGAATACAGCAGCCATACCCTAGAGCTAGTATCGTATCATACTGATATTTTTGTAGATGTCATAAGAGATATTTAAAAAAATAAATTCAGGAAAAAAGAGCAATATGTACAGACTAGTGCATTGCATTCGTAAACTTGGTCTTGATTTCTAGAGTATAAATGTATAAATACTTTAAATACTATAATATACTGTATAGTTCTAATGAGTGGTGGATGAACACAAATTTCCCAGGTTAGCCTTGAGCATACCAAATCTCGAATATCAAGGAGGGAATCATTTAATGTATCAGCATTATACAGACAAACATAGAGACAGCGGTATCACTCCCCTTCCACTTATAGAGTGGCACTAAGAACATCTTATTTGAACGCCGTCTAGAATTTATTTTGCGCGAAAATAAATAATTTTAACACAAT
>DWTU01001628.1:0-12838 GCA_018251515.1 Cecropterus confusis | reverse complement strand
TCTCCTGTGTCGTGGGTGCCATGGACACACGAAGACGAATACACAAACACCCAGACCCAGAACAGAAATCTAAACTCGTCATTCAGATGTCCGTCTAGCCGGGAATCGAACCCGGGACCCACTGCGCGTCAAATTAAGTCATCAGTGATGTTATAATTGTACACGAGTCAGATACAATAAAATTATTATCAGAAACAAGTACCTTTTATTAGACACAAGTGCCTTTATTACTTCTGACATAATAAAATCCACCGTAGGTATTGGTAACGTCCAATTAACGTAGAAGTATCGAAGTTAATACGATAGTGGAATAATAAATTTTATCGCTTTACGATAAAGATAAAACTATATTAAAATAAAGTATCGATTTGTATATTACCAGAAAATGTATTATTGATACAGTAAAAAATAATTGTACATTTAAAATAACATAAGTTAGTAATTCATACGTTCGAAATCACATATGTTCATGAATAATTTAAATACAATCCACGTTGTTATCGTTCTCGGCTTACTTTTTTGATTTAAAACAAAATGTAATGTTTTTTGTGGATTAGCACAGAGGTATACGATTTCGATTGTCGAGAAGCCTACCATAGGGTTAATTGGCCAAGTAAAAGTCGAACACGCACATGGCGGGTCCTGTATTGCCAAACTTCGAACTATTTCTTAATACTATAAGTAATCGTATCTGCTATACAATTACGTATTATAGAAATTTAAAGTACTTCCTATTACTGTCCAGTATACCCGACCGAACCGAAAAAAAGTCCCTTTTCTTCTTAACTTTTTTCTTATCTTTAGTATTTATTGTCATAGCGGCCATAGTAATACACACTCTGTATATTTTAAGTGTCTACTTATTACGGTTGAGGATAGAACTCTGTGACAAATAGCCATACAGTGGAAGCTTAGTAATAGGGATCCGTTTTAACCCTTTAGCTACGAAACCCAAAAAAATATGCTGTAAAAAATGTTCAAACTGCGGCAGTAAAAATAAAAGTATGGAATATAAATCAAACACTTGCTTTAAACATGACACCAATACGGTGTTACTCTATCAATATCTAATCCGAAATATCGATCGAATGAATGGTAGGTAAGCGTTGTGTATAGAAATAAAAATAAAATATAGATTCAATGGGAATGTTTAAGAGTGAAATGTTAGGGTTATCAGTCTTACTTTATGTATGCACCTCTATTTCCAAGTTTAATGACAGATCCTTCACCAATGGAAATTAATTTAGTACCTATCTCGAAATTAGGGGAAACGAAATCCACACCACTCGACACAGGATCCACTCTCAGTCTGTTTCGCACCATCGCAAGTATTTCAGCATCGACTACATTACTGGAAAATTGAAATGTATTGAAATTAAACGTGTCATGCGTAAAACATCCATTATGGCACATAGTGCTAGTCGTTTATGAATGGAATGTACGAGAAATATTGAGTAGGAAAGCCCACTGGACCGTGACCGTGTACATTCTCGATCGAATATTTATTGTAGTATTATGATCAACTGCTTACTTCCACAGTAACTCTTACCACAACATTAGAGCATGTTTAATCCGCAGCACTAAATGTTCCAATGACTTGCTATTGACAATTTTACTGATATTATAAATGCGAAAGTTTCTGAGGATGTATGTGTTTTTTTACCTTTACACGCAAAACTACTGATTGGATTTGAATGAAATTTGACACACAGATTGTTACGGCGGGATTACCACATAGGATATTTTGTACCGCAGTACATGTCCTAAGCGGGCGAAGCCGCGGGATTTCGATCAGCTTTAACCAAAAGGATATTTACATAATTTTACGCTTTCTACACTCATAGCCCCACACTAGGATTTTCTGCTGTGTCGTAGGTACCATGGACTCAAAGACGAATACACAAACACACCATTGCATGATACATTGATAGTGTGGTGTAAACTCATCGCATTCCTTGACAATAAACTTTTGACCAGCAATGAGTCCGTGAAGCAATGACATAATAAGGCATCGTGTACTAAACGTACACGATGCCTTATATATACACCTTGGTAAGCTTTCATTTAATCGCTTTTGAGTTCCGATTCATTTCTGAAGGGTCTGAAATCCGTTGACATATAGACTACCTACGGTTACCATTTCATTCCCAAACGTAGAGACCAGCAAGTATTTAAATATAAAATGAAATATTTATTAATAATGTACTATATCATTGAACGCTTGTCATACACTGGAGCGAAAAGTAGAACTCAAATATGTTAATGTTCGAGGTGAACAATGATTTCGTCATAGACACGTCGTTTATAGTCTACTTGATACTGAATGCAGACGATCGCAATAATTATACGAACGGAGAGCACAAGTTCATTGACACAGCACACGCGATTTGACTGCAAAGAAAGACATCACTCGCTCGCGCAAGAACACGATTCGCTTCTCTTTTCTCTTAATTCCTTAATCAACTAATAACTGTCGTCTGAACTCAAACAAGGAGCAACTATAGGTACCTAGATCTATAAGCGGTACATGTGTTGGTACTTCCAATTGAATGCTCTTTGATTGAGACATTTATGTCAATAGAGATATCAAATGGAATGTTTGCGGCAACTGATATTGTTTTAGCTTGTAGTACTGCATCTACAGTTCATATATTTAGACATTACACTTACAATCATCATGGTTTTTCAGTTATCAATATCTACAATGATGAATGTTCTTTTGGAATAGCGCAGCGAGAATGGACAGCGGTTGCCGCAATCGAGGTCAGTAACTCAGCACTCAGGGTCAACCGAAACTTCGTCCAAACTAGTCCGGTTGTATATAACGGTTGCGTGCATTCTATCTTGATTTGCAGCCGCGCTACATCTTCGCATCACGTTTGTCGTGCGCCGTGACAGGTTGAAGAGTGCATGGAATTTAACGAAATAAGTTTTAAGATTGGCTGATAGAAAAGTAGCCATAAATTTTGAACCTATTCAACAAACATATATAAATGACTAATTAACCGCAGTGATAAGTCATAAAATAAATTATTCTTAAAGAAACCACGGAAAAACGAACATCCCTAACAATCGATTTGTGCTTCATTTATATATATTAACAAGCTGAGCCCCGCGATGAATCCTGCATTTAAAAAATGTTACTTAACATGGTTACATACAGACGAAATTGTATACATTACGCAATATTAGCGTAATAGAATTGTTTCAGAGGACTGACATTAATGGCAGTGACAGTGGCTGCGTGCGCGTAAAGCGCGCGCGGTTGCTTAGGTTTTAATATTTTGTGCGAAACCCTAAATACATCTCTAAAATAGAAGTAAGTTACGCAATATGACATCAGCACCGAACAGTGAAAGTCCCGTCAAAATTGGTCCAGCAGTTCCAGAGATTACCCGGAACAGACAGACAAAAATTTTAGTAATTGACGTTTTGTTATCAGTATCGTATATACTTCCATATGTATTTAGTAAAAAGTTGTTTTTTTTTATTTGATAGATAATGTATGCAGTTTAAAGAATATGAAAGTAATATACGTCGTGAATGAAGAATCTGTAAAAGGAATGGTATTCTCAGCGGCAAACAATACGGTGGCAATTGATGCGAAGACGCATTCAGATCAAGGGCGATTGACTACTTGTCACTGAGTGCAATAAATTGAATAGCCTCACCTTGCTCGCGCGCGGCGGCTGCAAGCGGTTGAATCTTACTTAAATCAAAATGTCGTTATAATTGAAACTAGACAAGCCACCAGGAAAGGGTACAGGGTTAGTTGTGTTACAGGTAATAAGTTGTTATTTTTGAAAACGCATTAATATATCATCTTATTTTATGTAAAAAAATGTGGTGAGTAAGAAATATTATCTTATTCATTTTGACATTCTAACTGTTAGTACTATTGCGGAATTGCTGCTGAGTTCCAATATTTTTAAGTAACTTACGAGTTCCAACAACTTAAATGTGTGGCCCGACATAAAGAAATTAACTTTTCACGAAAGACGAGACTTCCACGTTTGTGAAAGATTCTCCGTATATGCCATTGGACTCAATGCAGAGCCGTTCCAAAATGAGACACGTTTTCACACTTTTACCACACCACATTACGTGTTCCATTATAAGAATTATATTACAAAAACAACATCATGAATCTCACTAAATATACTATGAAAATGTGAAATGAAGAGCTTATGTAATGTCATATAGTGAGAAACAACAGCATAATGTTCCGAACAAATAGGTATGGACGGCTCCTATCCAATCGCCATACTCAATAAATAGGATTACAGAGGTCAGATTGGTACTTACGGAAAATTAAGTGCGGGATAGGTTGTGCGGATCCCAGGCAGGCTCTGGAGATATTAGGTGCAAAATCAATAAACGTAAACAGTACGTAGCATAGATTACAATCTGCAACGTGAAAGTTTATGCAAGATGACGACATAAGCTTGAATAAATAAATACATTTGAT
The DNA here is from genome assembly GCA_018251515.1 of Cecropterus confusis. Classification (NCBI taxonomy): domain Eukaryota; kingdom Metazoa; phylum Arthropoda; class Insecta; order Lepidoptera; family Hesperiidae; genus Cecropterus; species Cecropterus confusis. The sequence goes on along the minus strand of DWTU01001628.1, from coordinate 8,370 downwards.
TATAAAATAATACGGATTAGAAAATAATACGACAATAGTAGTAAACAATGAACATTTAAAAATAGCTGACATGTACAAATTAGATTCAGGTATAGAACAGGGAGCTGGCAGTGACTTTGACCGGCGACGCGCCGCGGAGTCTGCCGACACAATGGCAAGGCCGTGGTAATTCACTCCACACGTTTACGTGCCCATTTCCGACTGATTTTTCGCGTTATTGCGTTTCAATGTAATAAAACAGCAGGAAATGAAGTTTTGCGCTCAAATTTAAACCCACGTCTTTGCAATTTCATGCTCCTGTTTCTTACCGAGACGAATTTTGGAACGTTGACCCTGAGCCCGCTCGCCGCCGCCAAAATGTACGAGCCGAGATCTTTCTAGATTTCTAACGTGTTCAAATTGTCCAGTCGATGTAGGTCTTGATTAGCGTAATCATGTATCCAGGTCGAATGATCGATAGATTTGATTGACCTTAATAGGGCATAATAAGCGATGTAATGTCAAGATTACCTATATATTTATCGATAGTCACTAAAATTAAGTGATAAGTTTAATGATACAAATGACCTACATTTTTTCGAACAAATAATGAATGTTTATTCTTCAACAGTAACATTCCAATACCATGTATACCAATTTGGAACATGATGTAATCATGATCGGTCGCTTCCATTGTTAGCTCAGTGGTTAAAGCAGCTAATAGAGAAAGTTTTACTTCCTCGACTTGTTCAGATTCAAACACATTCAGTTAAATAATAAAATCAAACAGAAACAAGTGTTTGTGGTTATATAACAAAGCTGACCGAATACGTGATTCATCTATCTCAAATACCTATTGGAATATACGTGATATACGTGTAACTGGTTAAGTTATTTATATATTGGCAATATGTTTGCTGCCATCCTCGCTATGTATCTTGGTTACTTAACTTAATGAAACAATGTACAAGGGAAATGAATAAAAGAAATTAATTCATATAAAATATAATGCGGAGTTAAACGACTAACATCAAAACTCGTTCATTCTATGGATGCATTCTCTAATGGTCTAAAGTTAAACATTATTATCAAAAAATGATTCTACATTTTCCAACAATTTTAATTGAAACTTCACGAACCCGAACATCGCTACAACTGGAACTAGCCCTCGAAACGCTCTGTAAAACCAACGCGATTATTATCGAATAGTTAAGAAGGTTACACACAACCGTAGACACGATACATGATGCATTCATTTATTCACGGTTATACGTCGAATTAAAGGACTCAAGACGACGTTAAATGAAAGTTTTGCATAACAATTTCCTATACGCAAACCTTAGTCAATTACTTATACCACGACTATTTGCGATGAATGGTTGTATTGAAATCTGATCCAGAACGCCCGTTTTCGACCATATCACGGATGAATGATGGGTAAGCCGGCATAACACGATCGCACTAAAACAATAAGAAGTTTTTGTCTGCTCAAGGCATTGGACACTTGTTTTGTTCACGTCACAATGGAGTGTTTGGCGCAGTTTACTCAAGTGTCGCATATACCTACGATTGTTTGCAAGGAGGCAACTTGAGCCCGGCAACGGAGGAATTTGATCATCGACAATATCATTATATCCATACGTTTATTCAAAACGTAACGTACATATGTAAGTATCAATGGAAAACCTGTGCGACCAGAAGATACTTTATAATGTTTAGTGAAAGGAATTCCCATGTCTCTTTCCTGAACTGCAGGTAATTTTAGACAAACAGTGTCACTGTTCGTAGTCGATGTTCGTTTTCAGTCATGAATTTGATACGCGCAAGCACCGATGCCATTGTAACAATATCGCATTTACCATAACGATATTCGTGCAACTGGAGTGGGTATTGTGCAGCGGCGATAAGACGTAAGGTTGCGCGACCCCGCTCCGCTTGTCGAAACGCAGTAAAAACACATTGGGCAATTACCCAGAAGGTACCTTGTATCTATGTCGGGTTGTACCTTGAAAGAGAGAAAATTTCATAATAAAAGTTATCATCAAGTTGCCTGCCCGTTTGACCGGTTTCTTTATAAATAAACGTAGGTTAACAGCGAGGTCGCCCTCACGCGGCCGTAGACCGGCGCAGGCAGACGGATCCTCCACGAGCCAGGTACGCAAATACGCCCGATAAAACATATCATGATCAGACTATTATCATTATATTCTTGTGGATAAGGAGTTTTCAAATGTGACAATGATTAATGGGTAAGATTTACTTTCAATCCGGACCCCATTTCTAAATACCTATTCATTAAAATATCTAATAGGTATACAAACACCTGTTGCACGAAATCGGGACCGAAAGTAGCAATATGTTTATTGAAATGTAGGTATTACTTTAATTTATACACGCCCTCTTGATTGCAAAATAAATTAAAGTACTATCGCGAGCAATTTCGCACAATTTTACACGTCTGACGAGCAAATTTAATTTCTTGGAAAGCCTTTAAATATACAACATAATTGTGTAATTACTTGCACTGGCAATAAGGTCAGCTACAGACGCACTAAAGTTATTTCTAAAACTCTCCCATTTTTGGAATTAAAAAATATGTAAAATGTTTTAGTGCCAATGATAGAGCAGATTGTTATAAAAACAAGCACTCGAGTAAACGATATACGCAAGGACAGTTGTTACCGTGGCTAGCTCAGCATCTTTCTTAGATGATAAGATAAAATGAAAACGCAAATCAAAACAATGAGCATTCGTTCATAAGATAATTCCGCGAAAACGCATACGAATAAATAGGGAAAGTAAACGTGCAATTTATATTCAAACCCTTGCAATTCCCGGCCAACAAATATTTACCAAGTACTATATGACACACCAATGTTCGCTTTGTTTGCTCTTCAAGACGGAAATGATGTTATGCTTATGCTATGCTTGATTTTGCTGCTAAATGGAAGTCACATTGTATTAGTAATTTCCGCGTTCATATACCTACTCCGGTGTCATCAGGGTCCGACAGAAAAACTTTGGAATTTATTATTATTTTATTATTAGAATCATTATTGCCTATTTAGAGCCTAATCCGCAAACTGATTCACACATGTACGAGTCTCATTATTTCTGTAATTAGACATACTCATTACGCGAGCTTCACGGCCGGCGCAACGCAAAGGTAAAAATAAATACATGTATGTACCATTGCCACAGCTATTGTTTTGTTGTTGGGAGCTAACTCGGAGGCGACTGAAATATAACGTATGTACATTGTAATAGCCAATTATGTCAAAAGCTATTTTTTTTTTTAATTTCAACAGGCTATTTCACAGCTTTTAATTTTTAAACGGGTACCATAGAAGTTAACGTTAAAATCGTTTACATTATGTTTAACTATATTAAATAGCATTAATTTTTTAATCTTTATAAGTATTTACAAAAAAAGAGTCAAGTCACAATAAGAAAATAATCTTCTGTAAGCTAACAAAACCTCATTTTTTCGTTTAGTTGTTATTGAAACAAAACGCGACAACATATATTTTGTTAACAGACATGTAGTCAGTATCTGCGAGTACATTGTTGTTATCAGCATGGTAGGCATATCAACTGTCTAGTAACATGAGATGCTAACCTTTAAATGGCAGGGAAAACTACATTTAGTAATAGAAAATGGAAGTAATGACAACGTTATTTTAAGGATTGTTGAACAAGAATCGTTCATCTGAGAAAGGCAACTCAAGAATTACCACCGACACGCTTATTTCTATTGTGAAGCATTTCTTGCATTTCGGTCGAAAGGTGTGGATGTCGGCTAACTTTCATATAACCATCCAGATAGAATTCCTTTTTAGATCCATCCTAGAAGCTTTATATGAAGTTGCTTACATATGTCCAAGGACTACATTTTACATTTGGGTGGACAGTTATTATAATAACATTAAATTATGCGATAATTCATCGAATTCAGCGATAATTTAGCGGCCGATTAAATTTGTTTTCATGTGAAATTTATTGACGCTACTAATTTCCAGGTTGTGTAATTAAAAATATGAAAAGACAACACATATAGCCGTTGCGTAGGGCTCACGTAATTAAATTCTGCGTACGTACATACATATATTACGTAGCGATTAATTTGCGAAGTGGATGAGGCAATATGGTAAAATAATGGACGCTCCTTTCGGCAGCTGCGCCTATGTTTCTATGTTGTTATCATTAATCAACCGCGATGGGTTTCTTTACTGTTTAAAATTAATTACTGTTGATATATTTTTTCACAAAAAGAACTTAATTTTAAATAACCTTTAAACGAACAACCGCAAATTTAATAATCTAATACTATTACATATTATTAATCTTAACAATTTTTAAGTTATTTTATTAATAGAATCATAAATAACTGTATAATTGATATGTAATTATATTGCAAACGATAAAAAAATAACAGACTATCATTGACTGTAGTACAGAATAATTAATTATTTATGCAAATATTCAAGAGAGATACTTTATACATATCAAAGAAAAAATGTACTTGATACTACAAGATAATCTATGTATCTTTTTTATTCTAAAGGAAACACCTGTTGATGTCAACAGTGCACTATGACCTATTGGCCTAAGAATTCTCTGTTTTACTTGACTAGCATGATATATTTAGACATCATATGACTTTAACTATCCCCTTCTCGAAAGCGTGAGGACAACGAACGAACACAGAATTACGAAAATTTTTCGGGCCAACGCACACGAGAACATCTGTCAAATTACGAATCCAATCACATTTGTGAGGTAATTATTATTCCGGCATATGGCCGCGGCCGGGCACGAGCCGTGCTGATGAAATCAACCTTCGGCTATTTCCCCAACTCCTTGTAGCGGACCTTGTAGCGAGCACTCGTCTGAATCAAAAATGTGTTACGATCTTCCTACGGCGTATAGGAAGACATCATTGATAGTCATCATTGTGGTATGTATTTAGTAGTGTCGCAAATGATATAATAATATTGTATCAGTAAAAAATCTACTCTTGTCTATAATAGGTGGAACTAGGTAAACTGTCGCTTTTGGTACCCATCAGAAAAGAGAATAGTTTCGTATCATTCTACTGCATATCTGAACTTTTTTTTTGTCATTATAAAGTGTACAAAAACTTGTCAATAAAAAATAAATAAAATAAATAACAACTATATAAGCATGACTGCTTCAAACTCGATTTACTTCTCTCGAAAACTAAGTTGACACGCCGTGCCATTTAATGTTTAGCTTTATTATTATCATGTAAAAAATAAATTAACATAATAATGTTAAAACTGAAGTAAGCACTCATTTTTGCATGAATTATAATTTAAAACTATGGATTTAGTCCATTTCATCTATAATGTACAAACACAACATACCGAACTTATCAAACCGGGGTTTATTCCATACTAGCTGAAGTATTTACCCGTGCTTCTCTAAGGATCATGAAAATTGTCGCCATCTTTAAATTGTGCAAAGCATCGAAATCACAAGTAGTCTATGAGTTGACTAGGTAAATAAGTTTCGTAAGGTAATAAGGTCCATGCAAAATTTCATGTAAATCGGACCAGTGGTTCTTGAGTGATTGAATAACAAATATAATCAAAGACACACACCATTTCATTTTTATATATTAATATAGAAGCGTCGACATAGAAGTATAGATAAAACTACCTCTATCACTTAAACTCCCTTCTAAATAAAAACTTGTTTACCGATTGAGTGATTTACAATATTTTATAGGGCCTCGTATCGCCGCGCTGTCGAAATCAACCTTTTGGTATTTTCCCAGCTGCATCGGACCTTGCGATGCATAATTATATGTCTATACGAATAAAAAAGGTTGAAGGGTATCTCTGTGAATTTAAAATCATTGGGACTGCTGTGATTTCAAATGTCAAAATGTCAAATATATTTAATGGTGTTTAAACAAACGTCATCACTTCACAGTATAGGACTTAACAGTGAACTCTCCCAACTTTTAAAACTACAAGTTACATGTCCATGTAAACCGATCCATCCATAACCATTACAACCGAGCATCAGACGAGACAGCATACCTCTGTCACCAACCGTTAACGTACCACGTAGACGCGACCAAACATGGCGGCCAACGGTCAGGCCCAAGGTCGCGCCGGTTCGCGAGCACTCGCGCCGGATGAATACAAAGCATCTTGAACACCGCCAGTATCGAGATCGCGTAATGAAGTAATCGATTCACCGTGATTTTAACTATCGGCTCATCGGTTTGAGATACGTTTTTTGTAGCAGTAATATTAAGTAAATAATTTGTAGGCCATTGCGAAATGGCTATAGTTCCTTGGACATGTTCAATTTTCATGACATAAAAATAGCCATTTGCTATTTTTATACCATTCCATCACATGTTAAGTGACCTTATAGCATAGTTAAGTCATTCGCGTATGGTACGCTTAAAGAGTCTTTTGTTTATATGACTTGAATCACTATTGATATTCACGTAACATTTTTATTGTTTCTCTGTGAGAGTGTCAATTTCAACGTCGGGTAAATTAAAGTGGCTACCGCGATTAGACAATGTATTATAACATAAACCTGCCCGAGGAATGTAATTTCGTTTGCTATATTTTATATCACGGGACATACAAAAGTAAAAGCAAAATTTTGAGTCTAATCCCTGGCATTAGGATATAACAGGAGTTCACAACTTACTGCCATAAAATAGAAATAGATTTTCTTTTTTACGAGTACACGTGTACTTAATCAAAGGAACTGCATGCCTATTAGCTTCTTGTGTAAAATAAATGCCATAAAATCTTACAAACGACCAACTTAGGCTAAATTGGCTGGCTGGACAGAAAATTAAGGATTGCTAAAGCTTAGCGTAGTAAATCATCATCAACAGTACTTTTAATTAAAATTGAGGCACCTACACTGGTACTGGTAAAGCTATCGCATAAAACAAATAATTTGTAATTTACTTTCCTTTCTGTTACAACCAATAGAGTGAGACCCAATTCTATTATTCAAGTGATCCCAATGGATTTACAGTGAGCACGTTCGGTTGGCATTCACAAAGGCAATAGCGACGCGGCCTTAAAGAGGACCAGTTAATTCTGTACAATTGAGCCGTATGTCAAGGCTGCCAGTTATCACCGGACCCTTGCAATAAGGGCCCGGGTCACATTCATAATTCTTTCGGCCCAGCGATAGTAGGCACTCCCACTTAGCGACTAGGCGACATGCGAATGTAATTTGTAACGGCGTAAATATACAGTATAAACCAAGCCAAAAGTACTTTAAGCCTTCTAATGAACCTACTCTTAAATCAGTGACGATTGTGACGTCACACGTTTTGATGACATAATTATATAGCCCGAATACAAATATTTGTTTTAAATTATTGAATATATTGTTACCAGCACACCAGTAATCAGTATAATCATTTTTCAGAGAACCAAAAAGGGTGAAAGGTAAAGGATGAGCATTCTTAAAACTATGCATATAAATAAATTGTACATAATAGATAATCATATTTAAATAAATTTACGAAACTTGTCATACCTTATCTTGACTGGTACGGCAAATTTAAGGCTTATAAGACCTTACTTGGACCCTTAAACGTGGTTGAGGCCGACTGACGCGATGTGACATTGTCGAGCGATTTCCCCTCCCGACCTACTTACTCTTTTAATTATCGCAATTACGGAATACCGACCGTTATCGTAAAATATAAAGAGAGAATGGCATGCGACATCTACCACAATGGCAACGTCAAATAATCATATAAATTCATTGCAAATTTCTTGAAATGAGGTAAAGGTTTACAATCCATTTAAATGTACATTACGTGCATTTCATGGATCAAAAGTGTAAATCGTCGATTCAATTTTCATACGTTAGCTTTATTATGGTGTTGATGTATTATACAGCAATAAACTTCGGTAGATCGTAATAGAAACAATAAAACAACTGCAAAATCGTGTATAATCAGACCTCGCTGAGTAATAAAATAATTATGTTACTACAACTATCATAACTATTAATTACTTATTTCTCCTTCCGTTCCATCATCGCACTCAGAGGTAAGGTTGAGAGTCCATTTCTGACTCGCGGATGCTTCCGTATTGAATTAGGTATTCTATTGTTTCCTACGCTTTATTACAGTAGGTTATAATTTATTTTTGTAACCACAAGGATGGGAGTCGTTTTGATAATACCTCGATTTGATAATACATACTTTACTTCCGAAGACTAAAGATGGTAAAGTAAGTTCGGACGCTTTATGTACCTAATTATATATTTTATATTTCTGCCTAATAACAGTAGTGTTATGCGCTGCTGTGTTCTGGTCTGAAGGGTGTGGTAAGGGAGACATACTTTTCCGAGGCATTCCATCTTAGT
>DWTU01001627.1:0-12839 GCA_018251515.1 Cecropterus confusis | reverse complement strand
CCGCCATATTTCTGCCTAATGACAGCAGTGTTATGCACTCCTATGTTCTGGTCTGAAGAGTGTGGTAAGGAAGACATACTTTTTCGCGGTATTCCATGTTAGTCCTCGGGCATTTCATCTTAGCAATCTTAATAGCAATGTTAGCAAGGGTTAATTACATGTGTCCATGGGCGGCAGTGACCTCTTACCATCAAGTGGGCTGCACGCTCGTTTGCTACTTCCATATTATAAAAAAGGCATATTACAAATATTATTGTTCAATATTGTGTAGTAAGCGCAGAATTCGTTGACAGTTGAAGATAAGGGTTCACCCTGTCTGTACTAGTCTACAGGTCACTGTAGACTAGTACTGAACACTAAACATTTCATTCATAGGCGGCAAGAGTGTCACTACTCAAACCTTTTAATATAATACAAGAATAAAATAAATATGATAGAAATAGTACAGGCGTGTAGACCTACTGATGGCAGATGGTAACTGCCGTCCATATAACCTGAATCATGCCCAAGGTCGGTCACAGTCGCTTTGTTACCCTTGAGAGCTATGTTGGAACGCCTCAAATAAATATGAACGTAGATAATATTACAAGATTACATATGAACTAACATCAAACGTACTTACGCTCTGTAACACGATTCCGAAGATAATCTACGTGACGTAAAACGCATAAATTTTGCAAGGAAAGTATTCTCGCCCTTTGTCACCGCCGTCGGGTAAAAGCTTTCGCATTATTATTAATGTTAGTTGGAGCTGTTTCGCAATCCACAGTAGGCAGCCATATAGAAAATTGTGATTTGTACTCTGATTCATTTATATCATATTTCTTATATACTGTATTATTTACTCCGATATTCTTAAACAACCCTTGCAAATATTTCTTTGATTCTTTGACCGGCCCTTTTAGAAATTGAAGTATTTAAAGGGTCTTCTTTAGAACTACATTTTACTCTCTTTCCAAAATCTCTTAACATTCTTATGGAATTAAAGTAGCAAACAACGATGCAGTTCACCTGATCGATATAACTGAAGCAGAATTGAGGTCCTAAACATATCCGTTGCTACCGCTGAGGCCTAAATTGGTACGCTTTATGTATTTGTCACTATTCATCACCTCATTCTATATCAATACGGGAAAAATTAAAACTGCTATTATAAGGCTTACCAGGAACAAGCAGTATAATGCGACCGATAAGCTACCGCCACACCCACTTATAGCTTAAAACAGTCCTTGCGGTTCGCTGGAAGGGTGTGGTTGGCGGCTCACTTACATATATCCTCGGGAGTAGAAACGCATCTTTGATCGACTTCAGCTATAATCCCTCTTCTATATGAAGTTGTCTACAGATGTCCATGAGCGGCAGTGACCACTTACCATCAGGTGGACTGCATGCTTGCTTACTACTTCAATGTGATAAAAATATAAGATGCACAGAACATGGCATTTTTAACACTGCTGTTACAAGGTAGAAATAAATGTGGTGCCAATGCATTCGAATCACAGACAGTTATTTTATGATTTCCTTTGTGCTTTTCATATTGTTAGTTTCGATATATTTCCATATCTTAATAATGACATTACCCATATTTACTTTATTATTCAGTCCTGAGAACCTTCTCTATATTTTATAAGTGTTAATTGCATAATGATTATGCACACAACTCATTTTAGTCATCTTCGATATCCGTGTGCTGATGAATTCTTCGGCAGCGATCGATCGAATATCCCATTACCGGGCTAGCTTCCAAATAATATGAACAGAATTAGCTATTGTGAGCAAGACCACATTTCGCTTGACTGCCTGTCAATAAAACGTTATCCATTTACTCACGCCTGTAGATGATCTAGGTGTATCAACCGTTATACATCGTTAGACAGAGATGAATCTACTGTCTGTATAGTAGAAGTAACATGATGATAATGAGGCTCATAGTTGTTCATGAATTTCTCAGAAACATCGTTTTAACAGGTCAATAAACAAACTCTGTGTAAGGCCTACTGCGCACAAAGAATTCGTAATCGATCAAATAGTTGAGTCGAGTTTGTGCTCATACGATTTCATTATGATCGAACAGTTTAGTCGGCGATAATGCGCATATAAGAGATCCAAATGTTTTCGATCTATGTATTCTAGTTTCGCTTATCGATCAGCCATCTTAGAATAGTCCTGGTTTAATTGTTTAGGCAATATACATTGACTTGTCAGTTAATATTTGTGTAACTATTTATCAAAACACGCTCATATTTTTTATTTTTAATAGATTGTTCTCCAAGTCCGTTATATATAGTATAAATGTTGTATATAGTATAAATATGTAGTTTGTGTCTCTGCAGTAGGATTGCAAAAGATTAAATATAATAGCAATTTAACAAAGAAGCCGTCACGAGTCGTCTTGTTTAGCGTATTCGACCAGAATAAATGTAATTTCCGAACTAAACCCAACGGGAATATGATCAATTTCGCTTATTTAACGGATATAGGGAATAATACCGGACAGTTTTCCGATAACGACCAGTCTTTGCTGTTTGCTTTACTAATCAGAATATGGCTATTTTCATACAATGTACAGCAGACATAAAGAGAACAATATGTAGGAAAATCAAGTACCTATTAATATTTTCTTTTTATGTATTATTGTAAATATTATTGTTGTGCGTATGACTCATCCTCTAATATGCTACCCTATCAGGCTAGGATATTTATAAATTTAGTGAACTTTGCATTATTATAACACATATCATTGGGTATTTAAAATTTCTGTTCACCTTCACTGTCAATATAAATCAGTGGTTCTTAAGCGGTGGTCCGCGGACCACTGCTGGTCCCTGGAAGCATTCGAAGTGGCCCAAGAAGACATCTGAAGATTTTTGGAGCCAAAAAGCAATTTCTTTTCCGAGGATTCGAGATATTGCTTTACGTTACATATCTTTATTTTCATCGACATATCTATGCGAGTACGGATTTACTCAAACATTTGGTCCACGGGTAGACAGAAATTTTGTCAAACGGTCACTCATCACTAAAAGGTTAAGAACCACTTATATAAATAAAAGAAAAAAAAGTGGTTTTGAATTAATCTTACTAATATTATAATATCGAAAGTGTGTGAATACAGATATATAGAATGCTTTCTTTTCCTGTGATAACCTGAGAGAGGGGGGCGCAGTCACGGATACGGCGCCGTCAAGTATTTTAATATTAAATGGAGGAAGTAAAATTACCTTATGAACTTTGTAAAGGCCAAAAGTAACATTTAAATATCAAACGAGATAATTAGTATTCATAACGTTATTGTTCTTTTAAATTTGTAATGCGTAAAGGCTAAATATTATTCAGGAAAGATGATCGTAAAAATAATATCCAAAGAATGCTTTCTTTTTGCCTTATATACAAGAAAATTTCCATTCATTTATGTAAAGTTAGAACCGTGAAGTTTAACCGGGGAAGTACTATCGCCACAACTATTTCTAGCGTGAAGCAGCCCCATGCGTTTCATGGACACCATGTGTTTAAGGAAGGGAATGTCTTCATCTTAGTCCTTAGAAGAAGTTGAACACGTCTGACTTCAAGCCAAACTCTCCTATATGTAACAGCGTATAGCTAGCAGCTATGTGAGAGAGATAGAAGCTATGGAAGACAATTACCACTTACTTTAGCGTAAAACTATTGCCTATCTGCTATCTTCGGAGTTATAGAGCACAATAGCTCGAATTACCAGTAAATGTCTTTTGTGAATTATTAAAACAATTCTTTAAACATAAATTATCTTTGATTATTTTTTTGTACCTTCAGTGGAAAAACAAAACGCTCATCGCCATACTTGTGACATTTTTGCTGTCGTACAATTCATAAATAAATAAACGTCTGGCTTAAAAGGACACTGATCAGATCTAATTTTAAAAATAATGTTTATTCACTATGTGAAATCATAGCACAAACATATATAGAACATCGGCACAACACAGCGTTTTCACCAAATAAGAAAAATAAAATCAATATTAATTTTGTAACTTACTAAGTGCCAAGTATTTTCTTTAATTACCAAAGTAATATACATAATATGAAACCACCTTTAAGTGTCAAATTGTCTATTGCAACGTTGCATTATTTTTGTTCCTAGCATAGCCAATTACGCAGCCACGTCAACGAAATACGCGCTTTTCTTGTCGGTAGTATAATAACGGCCCTTGTCTCCCGCGCGAACCACTCAGCCGGTGTCGAATACCAAGGACCCTTCAGAACAAGGTGGCGGCGGTGCACCGTGGTGACAAATGTGCAATGCTGCGGAGTCGAGGGAATAAAGAACAATACAAATAAGATGACTACTTACCTGATAATAGCAACGGACCGAATTACACCTCGAATGTCCGTACATTATTCATAACAAATATTTTTTTTAAGGTAGAGTTTATATGGAAAATGACAGCGGTCTAAAATCGTGGTAGCCTAAGGATGGGGTAGAGGGGAGGTAGAGGGGGTAGGAAGGTATTATTAGCTGATTATTTATAACCTCTTTCCTTTGGGAAGTCGGTTAAAAGAGATGACTGGATGACTTTATGCCTTTAATAAAAACTGTGAAAAATTAAATAACTGTATGTATATACATACGTATATATATATATATATATAGTAAAAAACTGTAAAACGGAAGGAAGGTAATGTTTTTAAATTAATATTCCCAGTATTTGTACGACCTCAATAGAGTTCTTCTGGAATGTACCTACTGAAATTCAAAGTTTTGAAAATTGTTTTTTAAAAATCACTCACGCACTGTAAACGTTCTATAATCCGTTAAACCTACTTGTTTCATTTTGTATGAAGTGTCATATCGTTTTTTTACAATCACTTTACTAAACAAGTTCGATAGGTATACTCACATATTTCCATATTCCTTAGTCTTTAAATAATGTTTCATTCTGTATTAAATTTATTCACGAAATTTATATAACAAAAAAAATAACAAAAAATAATAACAAAAAAAAATACATGAACGAGTTATAAATTACAAAATTTAACATTACAGACACATTATATATCTTAATATCAATTAATAAGGAGAGACTTAATAAGCATCTTAAGATCATTTTGTAAATCTAAGCAAACCGCACCGCTACAAACGCAAAGTACTCACTTGGATAAGCATCGTGCAATCTATTACTTAGTGCCGAGGAATTATCAGGATAGTGTAAGAAACGTCCATCACGATCTAAATTTGGATATATTCGAATCCCCTTTGCGAGGTAATCGCGTAAGCTCGGTGGTCGCGGGGCGAGGGGTGACCGATCATCAATCTCTATCAAACGTGTTGGGCGAAAAAGCGGTGGAAATATGACCGGGTTCGCCAGTACTTGACGTGTCTCTGCCATTTGAACCGTCCCATGCATATCAGATCAGAACATATGCGCAAGACGGCAAACATTCCACGGTATTTTTAGGATATTTTAGGCTGATGATACTCTTTGACGGGGTCGTAAATCTTGCTTTGGATGGATTAAGTGTTTGACAAAGTTTGTTTGTCGAATGTGTCTAGCAACGGGTGCTTTTACATGAGTTGAACTTACTTCCTGTGGAAGAGATGTATGATGTATAATTATCATTAAAATTACAATACGTTTTGATTTAATGAAAGGTATGTAAGTTGTACGAATTTAATGACGAAATAGCAAAATATAATAAATGTTAAATTTATATGGACAATTAAGGACCTAAAACTATACGTAAAAAACTAATTGAAAGAAAATAAATAATTGTGTTGTTGCTGCAGAGTAAATATTCGACTTGATAGATTAATCCGTCTAAAACAGTCTTAAGTTAAATTCAGTCTAGTCGTACCTTATACCTCTCCCAGATTCCAGTTGTCGGGAAGAGATAATGAAGCGTGATATATTCGCGCCGTTTCCCGATCCAACGCTGATTGTTCGTTGCAAATTACATTGTTGTTGAAGCAATTATACAAAACATTAATCTGTATTCACGATCTCGTTTGCGAATCGTTCGTTAGACGGGGGACGCGATGAGAAAAGGAAACTTTCACAAAAGTTAAGACGAAAATAGCAAATGAATCTGAATTTGAAATTGTTTCATCAAAATGAAACGACTACACGACTTCCATCTTGTCTCTAATTTATCAATAACAATGGCTGAGTAATTTATTGAGGAATAATTGCAAATGTTCTTCACTGAAAACTTGTCTTAAGTTTACATTATTTTTCATTATCTTTGCTGACTAAATTCGTGTCTGTGTGTATGAGAATTATATACTTATACAATTATATACACGTACTTATTCACGCCGTCCCTACTTAGCTCTCAGGGGTAGCATCTGTGGTGATTGATTTTAACCTACCTGGGGTTGATCTCAGGTGTCCATGGGCAACAGTGATCATTTACTACCAGGTAAACTACGAGTTTGTTTGTTACTTCTTTAATATGAAAGACGAAAACTTACTTCAAATTTGCCTTGGGAGCCAAAAATGAAGTAGAATTCCATGAAAATATACGACAAAGCTCACAATAGATTTCTGCTGAACAAAGTAGCATTAACTAAATGTAGCACACCATTGTAGCTCTCATAAACCAGCGCGGAGATTACAATGGCAATAGAAATTGGATTTTTCCAGCTTCCATCTTCACGCAGCATCCGCTGGTCCCGTAAACAACTCTTTATCTCCCATTGTATCCCCGACGTTCCTCGGCAGTTCGGATGAGACAATTAAATAACTATCTTGGTCCATTTATCTGTTCGAGTTTTGTTTGTTTCTATTAAGTGTAATTAATGCTTTCAACGAGTAAAGGTTAATGAAGCTGGTCTTTGTCGGTTATCAGGCATCTCGAGCGAGGTCGATCAAAGGACCACGTTTATAAGGTTCGCCCACGATGTCGTTACCCCGTTCTAACGTTTGCGGGATAGATTGGCAGCTTTAAAACTTTGACCTAGGCCGCGTTAACTTTAAATGGCTTTTGTTAAGCTTTATCAAATATTTATCGAAGTGTACGAATCAGCTACAATCGCATTACTCCTATGCGTCATATAGATTATATGATTAGAAAGATTAAATAAAAAAAATATTTTTCAGTTGGATTTAACATGAATAGCATGTAATATTAGTTTCTTTATTATTTTTATTCATCTTCAGTTTTATTCACATTCAGCTCTCCCTTGCTGGATTAGTTCATATTAGAGAAAATTTCCGAGAATTTCGTCTACTCATTCAATTCTCTCTCGTTTAAAAAAAACTATATAATTTTATATAATCTTCTTTTGTATCTCATTTTTTTACTATTCCCTTTAATAAAGTTCAAACAACATTACTCAAGGATTCTCCTTCCGCACCTTTTGTTTGTTCCTACGGCAAATCTTGATAAAGCTCCGTAATAAATACAAGGCATAGGCCTCCACTCGCACCTCGTTCAATATCGCGAGGAATTTCCCAATTGGCGTTCCCTTATCGACGAGCCCGATGACACCTATGTATCTTTGTCTCACCAAATCGCCTCCCCTTGAATTCGTCGACGAGAATCAGTCACGGCAGTAACTGCATTCTTCCGCCGACAGCTAATTTGGCCCCCAGTTTTCATGTAACTGGAGCATCGATCAAGGGAACTCAAAGCCACATCGCTATCGAAAGATGCAATGAATGATAACGAGCCTAATAAATACGGAGTTCGCTCCCTGAATGGCCGTAATTAATTTAATGGATTTAGACAAAGAAATATGTACAATGAGATAGTGAGATTGATGGTGCCGCGGCATTGTTTCGGCCATTAGCAGACGTTGAAAATCGGAGAATATTCGGTTACGTGGTAACGTGATCACTGCCGCCGCCGGTCAATTTATTTTTCCCTATTTCCACTTATCGTTGGTTTAAGACGCTTAAAGGTTACAGCTCTTCATACATCAACTTTACATCAACTACTTAATTTATGTTGATTTATTTAGAAGCCGAGAAATCAGGAACTAGAAGTCCTTATGATGAATGGAAAATGATAAAGAATTATGTATATTTTATACGCTTAGTTACATGAAGATTTTGATGTTTGACAAAGATAATAAGAGACTTTGGTACGTATAATAATACCAGTATAGTAACGGTTACTTCAGTAACATACTTAAACTCGTAATTAATTACTCATTAAATGAACAGTATATTTCACACTTATAAACATAATCGAATCGTAGATAATTTATAATTTTAGTTTAAAATATTACTAAATTGTACATTTTACAAGTAAAGGGGGCACACTGGTATGCAAATTCGAAACGTCTCTTTGTTTCGCTAGACAGTTCGTTAACATAACGGCCCATAAAAAGTCCCACTGTTGGTGCAAGGTGGCGTCCGCGGGGTTCATATCTCGAATCGCAGCAACATAAATTAGTGCAGGTCGCGTGACGTACCGACTTGGACAACATCGTCTCCTTATCGGGCCAGGAAACTACCGAGCACCCGGACGCCGACAAAAACCTCTAAAATCATCCACAAAAAGCTCGTTATTCCTCAACAAGGCACACTCGAAACGCATTCCAATAGCTAAATATCAACTCTATTTAATACTCTTTCGGTCGCTTTTCGTTACGCAGCTGTGTAAACGGCAGCAACAAATAAGGCAACATTGCCAGTATGTCGACATAAATAAAGCTGACTGTCCTTTAACGAAGCAGACGGTGACGTTACTACACTAATAAAGACCGTAAGAAATATTGTGGACTCTACGACCCTGGTGTTAAATTTGAGAGTTGTTTCGCGCGGGTCAGGGGTAGTAAATGAAGGTTCGCATTTAGCGGTCTCCGTGGTAGTGATATGGGTGGACTTCCTTTGTCTAGTAATCTTATCAGTGCGGCAAGCGGCGGAGCTACTCGACATGATACATTGCCCAACGTATAGATTTACATTTACTCAAATGGTCTATTTGTGAACGACTCATTGGCGTCTGTGAACAGCTGCGTTGCACACTTTATCAGAATGTTACATCATTCAAAATATCTTATGAACAATGAGTTATAATGTCGTTTCTTATTTAATAATATGAGCTTTTATATCCTAGTTAACTTTCATACTCTCAACCAAAGTACTAAGTGCATATCTGAAAATTATCCACAAAGATGTATATTATATTTACACACACAAATTATTAAATTGAGTTACAATAACCTATAGATTCTCGGAACTCTCGTAAAATAGATCGTAGCATTAGATTTCTGTTCCTCAAAGCGGGTACCCGTCCGATCTCATCACAATCTCAAACTTTGAATACACCTCTTTCGACTATCGAAAAGTTCCCGATAATGGATTTGTTCGAGGACTCAATTGTTCCGCGATGAATGGGTACTAATTAAAACGAAGTCACGACGACGCTGGACCAAGTTCTCGATTGTTTCCCAACTATAAATCGTGGTGCTCCTCTCATATAAATATTGTACGGAGTTTCCAGCGCAACTTCGGTGCTAAATTTAAAATCGAAATTGGGGAATTGGTTTCGAGAATGTATGACTCCGAGTGTTCCCCGCATAACTGTGAACTTGTACACATTTATAATTCGGTACCAATATAAATACACGAATTAGTATTTCGCACTCGCATTGCGATCGATTAAAGGGGTGAATTCTAAATTGCTCTCGAAACGATTCAGATAACGAGTTTAAGATTGTCGGCACGTGTGCGGCTGCGTCTTTTGGTAGCAAGATTGCCTAAATGTATCCGGTTACCGAGCCCAGCGACTGAGGCAAGTGTGCGCTCCCATACATCAACGTCTTGAGTTATGAAACAACTTGAAAGAGATATATGTTTGACAGTTTGACTGTAAACCTCGTAAATAAACGCCCGCTCCACCTTACAAAGCTCGGAGATCGCTAACGACGCTAGGGAAGCACGCGTCCACCGCAGACCGATTCGATATTAATCTTATTAAAACAGAAATAAAGATAAAATTAGCTTTAGCTCACTCTGTCGGAAGTTAACTTTAGTAAAGCGCAGTTTCTCTGTTACGAACGCCGTCTGCTTCTTTCCCGGTTCCAATAAGAAATCACGTTTGATAGGGCCCAGCTCGACCGCAAATGAGCCGAAACGCTCCCTTTATCTTCCAATAACTAAGCTAGCCGACTTCGTAGGAAAAGGTTCGGCTCCAGGAAGTAGGAGAGCAAAAGCCAGATGGCTCGAAAAATATAAAAACGAACGAACCGGAATACGGATAGTGGGATCCCTCTGATTGTTATTCAGTTTTATGCATAGGGAAGACACGTCAATAAATGTTATGGGCGGAAGCCGAGCAGCGAAAAGTCCGGATCGAATGTAAAAAAAATCTAAAGCCTTTGTTACGTAAACATTACGGCCGATCGACGCGCACAGGCAATTTTAGTCCAAAACAAAAAAAGTGAGTTTGCTTACGACAAATCCCACGGCGGCGTTCAAAATCGCGTTCCCTTTTAAAGTTGAGACGATTCGGTTAACGAGTGTCGAATTCACGGGCTCCAGGGCCCCTTCTAGGAGACGAAGTGTCCCCGGGAGGTGCCTCGGTAATTACCCGCCATTACAGACAAAAGACACGATTCGTCCGATTACCATAATTCTCACTCCCCGAGACGAGATATAAATGGGCCGCATTTTGTACTAGGACGGCGAGTGACGTGTGTATTAATGACTATACTTGTCCTCCTAAATTAGGTGAGGGAGACGGTGATTCAGTTTTTCATTGGCGGCAACCAGGCGGGACGGATCGACGGCCGGTAGTTTCCCTCCCGTCCTTCAGGGCTAAATAAATTGCAAGTTTAAGGTTTAATCACTGCTTACGGGCCGTTTAATGTATGCTAACGAAAAATACTAGATTTATTACAGTACTTAACCGCTGTAAATTTACGCCGTTTGTCTAAATTACTTGTATTATTTATTTTTTTGTAATAGAACACGTTATGAAGTAACTCGTTAATCTAATGAATACCAACTTACTCACAGTCAACCAAAGTAATAACACGAATGTCATTGAAACCCTTTTGACCTCAATACGAATATGACAAAATTGACTTATACTTACAATAGGTTTAATTCAATTGAATAAAATGATTCATAATAACAGTTAGTATGAATCTTTCGTTTGGTCCTGGATTGCATAAACATTGTTTTTCTGGGAATGACAGCAAAATCGTGTAATTATTTCGTTAACAAACATAGTTATAACTGTTATAAGTATCGATTTGGTTAATGCGGTAGTGAATATATTCATTACTTTCTAATTACTGCAGAGCGACGCCGGGAAAGGGCGGTTTCAAAGAGACGAAATAAGAACTGCGCTTTCTTTTCGCAAGACGGAGGGCGATCGTTGAAAAAAAACAACACAAAAACCCTTTTAAAATTAATTGAGTTTTCTTGCGGCTACATCGGCCGCTACAATAAATTAATTAACGCTCGAAGGAATCCTTAAAATTTGTCGAGGATCAAAAGTTGGCTGGCGGTCGGGTGGGGTGGCAGGGGGTAGGAGATAATACTTCGATTTTCCATTAACTTATATTAGCGATGGGAGAGGCCTCCGCCGCGCCCCGCGGTTCGAGCTCCCGATCTAATATATTTCCTTTATTAACTAACTGCCGAAACACGCGATCTTTGATCCATTTCCATAGCCGTACTAAGCTATTTGTTTACAGACTATAGACGAAGCCCTAATTAAATTACGATAAACAATTTTATCTTACTGTTTAGTTACAAAAGTATCTATTGCTTTCAAAAACCATATCTGTCATCATGTACATCATGATGTACCTGTGAAATGTATGGTATACGGTAAGATTAATCTTATCATCTAATCGGGGGTTGATTGCAGATAGACATGGGCCGCTGCACCCTCTTACCATAACATGGATATATACATACTTGTTAAATACGCTTTCTACACCCATAGCACCACAGTAGGATTTTCTCCTGTGTCGTGCGTGCCATGTTGGGCGTGCAATTTTTACCTCACGTATGGACCCACATAAAGTTGAATACATACCGCTATATTTTAACACTGAAAAAATGCAAACAACTTTAAAGCAACCATGTACGCACAGGGTTGCTTTAAAGTGATATTTTAAATTAGCTATGAATAATATATATGTGGTATTAAAATAAAGGATATTTTGTAAACGTATATGCTAATTAAGACGGCATAGTTAGGACGGACATTTCTCGCGATAATGTTAAAAAGAGGAGTATATATTAGTTTACACAAAAAGGTCTAATCTTGCTGAAAAATTGAAACGGCATTTGACTTTTGAGTTTTTCTTATTATTCAGTCGTTAGTAGCACACAAGCGTACAGTTCATTTGATGATAAGTGGAAGTTGCCATTTGCCATGGACAACTGTAAGCATCTCCACGTAAAATTAGAATCCTACCAGAGGATGCTACCTCCGTTCCACAAACACAGATACCTTCCTATCCATGAGGACTAAATTGAAACAATACGGATAATTATATCTCCCAAACACAAACAGTGCAACGGAAGGATATTTATAGAGACCGAAGTATTTACATATGATATTTGTATTCCCGTAGGTTGTCTGCTCGAAGGCTCCCGTCTTCCACCCGATGTGCCGCCGCGAAACCCCACTATGTCTCGCCTGAACGGCCGCATCACTGGCAACCCTGCCGACCTCTCTGACTTCGAACCCTCGTGTTTGGTGCGCACGCCCTCCGGAAACTTCTACGTGCCTTCAGGTATATCACATTTTTTATTCTCGAGGGGGAACCTTCAAAAGGTACGTCTCGGCGACACAGGAGCAACGACGGGTTATGTGGGATTTTTACTTCGTCGTCCTCGGCGCTACGAAAAGGACTCCGGGATCTCCCAAGGAACGCAACCGCAGTCTTC
>DWTU01001626.1:0-12840 GCA_018251515.1 Cecropterus confusis | reverse complement strand
AACAGTGAAAGTCCCGTCAAAATCGATCCAGCGGTTTCAGAGATTACCCGGAACAAGCAGACGGACAAAAGTTTAAGTAATTGATGTTTGTTGATTTGTTGTCAGTATGGTATATACTTTAATATGCATTTGATATATTTCTTTTATTTTGATATTACATACAGACACTTCAATTTCATTTATATGTTTAGATTTTAAAATGGTTGTGTATTTCTGTGGAATTCTGTCATTTCTGTGTTTTTTTACTATAACAAAACGTAGAGCCCCTAGTTTTATTGTCTATTTGAAATCAGGGGCTTAGGAATTGTTGAACTGATTTAGATGTACCTTAACTCAGAAGACTTTAACCTAAGCGCCTTGAAATAATTCTCCGCCCGACAATATCTAGGATTCCTGTGTAAGTGTTGAAAACCCATTAACAGTTCTCAACACGGACAGGACTGCGCGGGAATGTCGTTTTTTATTTTAAAATGGTTGCAAATAACCTTTGGTGACTATATATTTATTCTTGTACTGCCAAAGCTGCCTGTATTTAATCATTCCTTCTTTTACAATATTGACATTAATATTATTTCATATCCAATAAACAACAAGGCGAACAATTTAACGAAGTATTGTCGTGTTGTCCAAGCAATTGTTTGAAAATCAAAACGTAGTACCTACATTGATTTGTATCCAACTCAACCGGTTGCAGGTTGCAGTAGTTTATCTATCTTGTCAATATTTACATATTAAATTGTATGTATAAATCGATTGAATTTATATTTCATCTGTACATTCAAACATGTATGTATGTCGTCTTAATGTGACTATTACTTTTATTAAGAGTTTCTGTTTTATAGACAAGTGTACGTGTGTTATATAAATGTCAAAGATATATGTAAACAATTAGATACATTGTAACTGCAGTGTCAATTCCGATTTAGTATTATATAAAGTTTTAGTAGAGTTTTAGTATTATATAAAGTAACTTATGTACACTAGGTTACATTATGTTGTGCGTTTGCTATTTCATGATATCGTAATAAGTTCATTCATTTGATAACAATTATTGTTACCCAAATGTTATTTTAATCTTATATCAGTAAGACAAAGTAACAGCCTAAGCCTAGTATAAAATAATAATTGAATTGAATTATTGTTGACAATTCAAGTAATATATATAAATTGATATATTCAAGTGAACTGCGTAAATACAAAAGGTCCGTTATTTCCAAGGAATAAATACGAAGCCAATATTATAAACTTGTATTCAAAAGTTATGGATAAATAACATGAGATAAGCGTATATGCAAAACCCAATAAATTGATTCCAAAAAGTGTATGAATTAACAAAAATATCACATTAACGTTATTGTTCACTGACACAAAATTTATAACCGATTCTGAAAAGGTCGAGGTGGGCAATTTGACGCATACTTTACAAGTTTACACATATTTCTGTTATTTATTAAGTATACAAATTTCCTTTGGTATTCAATATCATACTGTAAATTATATATTTAGTATTTGTTATTTGCAAAACCTTTTTTGTTTTATTTATTATGTGTTTGCGTATTTGTCTATGTGTGTACATGGTACCCACGACATAGGATATAATCCTAGTGTAGGGTTGAAAGTGTTATTATTTATTGTTATAATGTGGCTATACTACAATTGGTTTCGGATATTCTTTGGACAAAAATTCGCTTGTTAAAAGGCCGTAAAAAGACAGGCTCTTAATTTTATCTCGCCCGACCATTTCCATACGTGGTTACTTTAAGGACCTCGGTAGTATTGATAAAATAAAATATCGGTATCGCCACTGACATAAATCTTGGCGAATAAGGCTGTAGAAAGTAGGTATGCGTTAAAAAATAAACTTCGATAAACCTTTACTGCAGTATCAAGTACAGTTACTCAGTGGGTGTAACACGGTGCACGGTGGCAATTAGAAACGAAGCGCCCGCTCGCTCGTTATACAGGTCTACCTCGACGTCTGCGAAGCTTTAATTGATGATAATACGTACGCTTTTACTAGAAACGTACACACAAACTTCATGAAAATTTATATATGCAGATTCTATGAGGAGGACGAACTAATTAACTTTTTAACTTTATTTGCATTTACAGTGCTCCTAGGCTCAAAACGGCTCATTCAAGATTTACGATGTAGTATTAAGTGTATATAAAGTTCGCGATTGTGAAAACAGTACACATCACCTAGTTCCTTGAAACATAACGTAACCGAACTTGTGCAACCGATCTCATATATCAAATTTTGCGGCTAAACTAAAGAGCAGAGACATGCCTTCATCTATTACAAAGGATTGTAGGTGTATCAGTCAGAATGTAGTGTAGTCTGAGGTCACACGGACGAATGCGTATAATAATATATTCAAGTCGAGAATCTAAATAATAGTTCATTATGAGTACAAGCAATTTATTATTGTAACACTTGTACTTGTTTTGTAATATCCACTCGTCTAAGTCGTCGCAAGGGAGGTAACACATGAGCGACAGTAAGCTAATACACGAGCTACAGATTATGTCGACGACCGTCCCCTATCGGCAGCCATCGCCGATTGTCACCACCTTTCTCTAGTGATAGTCGCCGCCTGTCGTTGACTGTCGCCGACTATTGTCATCAAATGTGTTTTTTTTAAGTTGTTTAAGTTGTCGTCGGATGTGACGACAAATGACAATCGAATACAGTCAGCGACGTTATCGACGGCAGCCGCCGCGGCTGCTGAAAACTGGCGGTGCCAAGCGATGATAGTAGTCGGCAACGGTCGCTGAAAACTGGCGATGATAATCAACGATATTCAGCCACGGTTCACAGCATGAACAGTCGTTCGTGTATTAGCTTCCTAAGCAGACTGTAAAGTGTAGCTGTGTCGGCACGGACGACTTTCCATTTCATCGCCGGACCCGTGACGATTTTTAACTTGATGAATATTTTTTATGACAGCGACAAGTTCTCATAATGTCGTAATAACTGACAAATTTGTATAAAGTCATTGAACTTTTGTTACGTCGGTATGTTTATGTTTTTATCGACTCTTGTTTGATATTTAATGAAAGCAAACGCTTTATAAAATAGGTGACTAGGTAAGCCATGATGAAATATAATAGAATTTTTAACATTTTTTATATGATGCGCTGACTTTTTAACCGACTTCCAAAAAGGAGGAAATTCTCAATTCGACTATATATATTTTTTTTTATATTATTTATACCTATTTTGACAATTTCCAGTTGACAGTTGTGCTTCCCGTGGAGTTCCAATTTGGTTCAATTCTGACAAAGGCATCCATGAGAAAACCACATAAGTCTTTAATTTGCATTTAGTGTGTACGCGATAAATAGATGAATAACTCCGATTCCACCGATCCGATTCTCATCTAATATATTTATAAGTACGAGCAATTCTTATGTGCGCAAATATATATATATACTTGTAGCACATAGATTCGTCGTTGTAATCTAACAAAATATGTTGAGCGCCGAATTCGTGACTATGAACCATGTACTATGTATGAAACAAACCAACATATATTTGAATTATATTTTTTTATTGCATTTGAATTGCTTTTCTGTGCTATAAAAGTCTTTTTTTTTTGTTCAAAATTTTTTTTCATTCATTCAAATCATAAAATGTACCCATTGCTAAACCAAATTACTATAATAATATGTCTTATAAGTACATCACATTTCAAATTAATAATTAGCTCACTCTTTTAGTAGTTTGTTCTTTCTGGATTTCACCTTATTGCAATACATAGTATATGTATACATGTAGTATTTACTTCCCTACGCTTACAGTGAGATATTAAACATTATATTGTACTCATATTTCAAAATCTCGAACACAAAACGAGCTTATATTCTTGTCGCGCTAATAATTTATCAAACGAATACCGTACACGTTGGGAGCTCGCATTATCGGGATATTTTACATTCACATAGCGGCTGGCAACTGGTCTCGTATACGTAGACATATGTAGCACACAATGGGGCTTGCATTTCAGGGAGAGTTAAGGGTGCCCTTCCACCAGAGACGTGCTATGTTTCTACATGAAGGTATATGAGCTAAGATTTGGAGCTATACATGCATGGTAACATTGGAGCTACGGATGCGAGGCAAAAATGCACGACCAGTGTCAATAAACCGGTGTACCGATGACGTATTACGTATTTATAGAAACAAAATCACCACAGGCAATCATATAACTTCTGGCAAGTTGCGCATCTTCTTTACACAGTTACGCATCTTCATAGTACATCTTACTAGCTTAGCTCAGCTAAGGATCGCGACTGGAGTGTCTAAGTGTAGTCATAGCAAATCGTGCTCGCTCAGCTTAGTTTTTTAGCTTAGATTAAACCTTGCACACCGCTTAGCTACCTCGCACATATCTGGTGGAAAAAGAACCTTACGAGGGCGGGGGTGCAGATGCCCGTTACTACTCCCCGTCGTCGCGCCCGCCATTGTTACCCGCTAGTTTGCATAAAAATACAGAAACTTTCCATGTGTGGCACCATTCCGAATAAAATATTCTTTTCTTTCTTTATACTTGTTGTTCCTGTGTAAGTGGCAAAAGTATTGTTAGTTGAGAAAACAATGAAAGTGCTTTGTAACCGAGTAAATAATTCGGACGCCCTTGACGGCCGAATTTTATATTGCTTCCGTTTATTTGACGCATATCTAATTCGGCTTCATCTTCGTTTCATAATACTGCATTGATTCAAATATTCGAATTGACGATATCATAGTAGATTTACTTTACAACATGAGTTTATAGAATGATTAATAAAAAAAATATATAAAGAGGTATGCGAGCTAACGTTTGGAGCTACGGAGCTATTGCACATTTAGTTCATGTTTAATTTTTTTTAACGCTCGTCATTTTTAAAATGTTTACTTAAAAGTATAGAGGTAACTTTATAAATAAGGATCAAATCCAATGTAAGGTATACATACTAATAAATATAGGCATTCTACATTAATTTTGTATAAAAATACTGAATTGGATACTACAGAACTACTAACTACTATTACTACTAAAACTACAGATTTTGATAGAGAGGAAAATGTCCTCCTTAATCACCAAACCGCAATGGAACAATACCACTACACACAATAACGAGTATCCAGGATTGGCATTATACTTGTAGATGCTTCTAACGATGTAATTACTACTGGCTTCCCTTCGGTCTCATTGCATAAATTTACACTTTACGCATTATGCTTTATGTATTACGGTAAAACACATGACGCTACTCTATATGTACAAAATATATTTAAGATTAACCTAAATTTGCCTATATATTATTATGTGAGTTTATAGAACCACAACTGTATAATTACATTTTGTTATATTACGAGTACCTACATAAAGTCTCATTCATAGTAATACGATGAATTTGCAAAGACAACAATAATTCATTTGAAGCCTAATATTAATTTTCTACGTATAAATGGATGGTTTCTATTGCGAATAGCGATTATTTCTAAGTGAAAATAAACTTTCTTTCACCGCTGACTGACTCATGGAGAAAAGGAGTTCCGTCGCCAGATACTATTTTTAAAGCACAAAACATTCGGATACAGTTCTTTTCCTACAATCTGATAGCGCACCGATAGAATTACTGCTTTGCAAAAACTTGAATTGCATTTCCGTTATATCTAATCGCTTTATCTTTAGGTTAAAGCGAAAAGAACGATTGTGAACTAATGTGGCTTTCGCATTTGGTTTCTTTATTTAAAACTATTTCCAGTTACACACGATCGAAAAGGGTTCTTGGAAATTAATGACGGTTTGCTACAATACTACCATACAACCGGTTATGTACAACTAGAGCGAGTTGAACCTGTCGGGTGTAACTAAAATAGATTTCTATTCTGATTAACCCGTATCACAAGTACTTTTTACCATAACCTATAAGGCATTGTACTCAATCTTGATTGGTTTTGTCATTGTTCATATAATATATTTTTTACTCACTTAAGACGACTTCGTTCTGTTCAATTTCTCGTTATGATAAATTTTAGTCTTCAATAAATCATACTTAAAAGAATGTATTACGGGCTACTTTTTATTACTTATCTACCAGACAACGATATTAAACTTTTGGAGATTTTTTTTACAAGAAATATTCTCATTTGTGTCACGTTATTAAGCAAATAATACTCACGCGTTATCGGTGACGTCCGTTGATTCATCAAGCTCTCCAATAGTATCCAGTGAAGCTCCGGAGCCATCTTCTCGTGGTTCTGCGGGAGGTGGAGGGGGAGGTGCCGTAGGACGCGTACATGTCGGGGATTCTGTGGGTTCCTTAAATTGACTCTTTGGCACGAAATCAATAAGCCGCGGCAATATTTCAGGCATTGATACTTCTTCAAATTTATCGTCTATTTTATTATTCATTTCAGCCTCGGATCTTTGCAACCATGTTTCAATGCAATTCTTTTTAGTCGGAGTAAGAAGAGGTTCAGCGACCTGAGGTGCAAGTGGTTCTGGAATAGGAATAGGCCGACGTTTCTTTTCGCTAGTCGTTCTTTCTATTTTCGTATTTCTCGGCATAGGCTTAGGTTTGTCGCATCCTACTTCTTGTTTAGTAATAACTTTTTCAATTGTTTGAGATAATTCGGTCGAGTTCGTTTCGAGTTTCTGGGTATTATTTTGTATGGAAGTATGATTGTTGTTTTTATCATTTGATTGAGCTTTCTTGGATTGTAAGATTGACTCTTCTGAATGAGTATTTTGAATGACAGCTTCATGATTTGCAAAACCATTTGTTGTAGAGCTTTTTTCTAACTTTTTACATTCATTGTTTATATCAATTTGCCTTTCTAAAAACTTCGCGCTAGTCATATCTTTTAAAATATTAGTATCAATATTCTCAATGCAATTTAGGACTTTTTGGATATCAATAGATTTCTGTGGCATTATTGGCGTTGACGGAATGCTATTTTCTACAGAACTTGCCATTGACCCTAGCCTATCAACAACTGTCGAAATAGAACTACCAGTATCATCAGACTCAGCATCTGCGAATACAAGACAACGTTCCCACTCGTTGGATAAAAGATCGATATAAACTTCTGCCTCTGGTGGCATATTTTTTCCGTCTGACAGTCGGCGAACTAAACGTCTTACTTCTTCTGGAGAACCTTTCTTTAAATACGCAATTCCTTCTTTACTTTGCCGATGAATGTGACTATCGAAGGATGACTTTCTTGATAGTTTATTGATAGTAGGAATAACTGTCTCCTTATCATTTTGTAAAGGTTTATGCCCGTCAATATGATTAAGTGTATTTTGTTCTCCAACAGTTTGAAGTGTAGGCTTGTCCTTAAAAGAGTTCTTTTTCCCTAGTTTTCTAGGCGGGACTGGTGGAGGCAATGTTGTCGGTCTACTAATTTCTATATTTTGTTTAGGCGTCGTATCTGATTCTGAGCTATCCATATTATTTTGAGCCACTTTATCCTCTAGTTCAAAATGCCGGACAAGAAGTGTTAATTTTTCGTCAGAATCTTTAAGACGACGCACGCAATCTATTCGGGTTAATTCTGAAACTGAAACACCATCGATTGCCAAAATTTCATCTCCAGGGATCAAATTACCCCAAGGCGTTGTGGCATTTGCAGCGGGGCTATCCTCGGCACATGATTGCACTAGTAGCCTCCTCACGTTTTCGGCAGCAGCTGAACCTCCCTCAAATTTTAATCCAAGACCTAGACGTGCACCTCGCGGTCTACATACCACCACCTCCGCGGCTCCGGTCGCTGCGCCTACTGTGAGTACTGTGACGAATGCGGGATCCTTCACAGTAGGCTTACTGTCGCCTACCGGTACTATGGTGATGAACTCCTCCACGGCCACGACTGTCTCCATGCCGCGTACCACGCACAGCCGAGCAAGTTTTATTGCCGCTTTCGGGTTTCAATCTGTCAACAAAAATATTCATAAGCTTGCGTAACAAAAATGCAATGGTGAGTTGCGCGCGCGATGAATGGCACGCGAGTACTGCGATGCCTCTCTCTTTCACCGTTGCGGTTCTGTCGAACACCTTAAGATGAGTTAAGTTCGAAAACGTCGCACTCCGTTATATCTGCTAAGTATATTCAGCGAAACAAACGAGTCTTGAATAAATGAATCATATTTGAAGCCTAAGTAGGTAGCATAAACGTATTGATATAGTTAATTCTTTCGAAATTTAATTGTTTAGAAAAATGTAATAAAGTATTTATTCAATCTTTCTTCTAATTTAAATTATCGATTTCAAAGGTTAACATTCGATGAGGTGTGGGAATAACATCTCGAATTGCAATCAAAACATTGCACCCACACCTCACAAATCAAATTAAACATTAGCCAAAGTCAAATACCTACTTACTACACAATCATTGAAACTTTCGACGATCAATATGAAAGTATAACGAGCGTGTTTGGGAGCGCGCTGGTCAAACAGTCGCATCATTGGAGCCGAGATGTGGGTTAGTGGCACCATCGGGCCAAAACGTGGCGTCTCATACATTAGCATATCGCTCGGGGCTGTGGGCCATTACTCCTGGGTCCAGACCTGTTCTGTAGATCTATAAGTTCTCACGGAACAAGCAATTTCGCGTTAACAGGATTCGTCGGGTCGATTTCCTAATCTTATACATTACGAAATTGCAGCAGTTTACATATTGATCGATCGACATAGTATTATCCCAATTTACTTGTTATTTATACGTGTATGAGTTAACTTTGTGCATAATGTGTAAATTAAACAAATATTGTACTCGTTAAAACAAAAATCGACATTCATATAAATTTATAGATTTCATTAAAACCTTCAGATAATTCCTTGAGATGCACGAGCAATTTATGCATTTATTATCGCCCTATATTAGGTAGACACATTATAGATACCCTTACAAACTATTACGCTACATGTAATGACAATATTTTTTGTAAGCATCAAGAAATTGCGGAAAAACATCAGTACACATGAATGACCCCGACGCAGGTACATCAGTCCGAAATGAGAACGAACGTAGAATCAGTGTTTTTGTTACACGTCTGTTGTTACGAGTAAACAAAGGAAAGAAACGTTGCCGTATCGTATATGGTATTGTTCAGCGATATCTTATAATTGAATCTTCACACCGTAACCCACAAAGAATGATACGGAGGTCGTATTATATTGATTTAGGTTTACAATTTGAGAGGTATCGCAAACATCTCGTTACAAGTAATACAATTTACAAGATTCTGAGTACCGCCAAATTTGCAAACGCGTTAAGCACTTACATAGTTAAAAGTGAAATAAAATTAGAAAAAATATCCATAACACCGTGCATTTGATACTATTAAAGTGTTTCAATTTTAATAAACCTGTAACTGCACAACCAAATAAAGTGTTAAGTTTAATAAGTAGAAACTGCACATAACTCGAGAAGAAGTGGGTCAAAGTTATGGAGGCACATTTTTGCTGCAAAGCGCCGCGTTATTCTTGTTCTGGAATAAATTACTTACTCATAACGGTAAGTTGGTATTTCATTAAACGGAACATAATTTAATTAATTTTTAATGAAAACTGTGGTGTATAACGTTTAATTTAGGGGTATTATTATTCTCATCCGATTATGTAAAACTTAAAAAAAATATACTTTAATGACATAAGTAGCTATTCTTAGCTTGTACATTATAGTTTAATGTCGAATAACGTGTGTTGGGAATTTCGAATAACATTTGCAGTCGACATTGAGAAAACACGACTGGTTCGCGTTAGATATGAGGATGCTTAAGAGAACAGTTATTGTTATCTGTTTTGATTCTCCATACATGTGTCAGAGTTCAACGATGTGAATAACCACGTCAGTTAAAGAATTAAATTTATGATTTGTGTTTCACTGCTTTCCAATTGCCATGTAAACGCGATAATCTATATACAAACTTTTTTGATGAGCTCAATGTCTTATTAAAGAGAGTCAAAGTAAAACAAAAAGTTTTTAAAATCATCTGGTATTACTTCGTAAAAGTACTGACGTTAAGATACCAAAAAGAAAAAAAAACAAAAGAATTCCTGTTTAAAGTAATTTACAAAATTATGTTTTAACTAAGTTCTACGCTTAAACGAATAAGTATATCAATATTAAAGTTTATTGAACTACTAGTCTTTTCAGCTTGAAGTAGATATATCTGATAGAATAAATAATGCATGCAAACATTGATTAATTGCTTTTATGCGAACGATTTATTATTTCCTCAATTTTTAACGTAACACCTTATCTTCGACAGCAATAATCTCATAATTAGTAATCAAATCCTAACTGAATATTCAATTTTGTCATGTTAGAAGTGAATTATATGAAATATCTAAATTTAACGTAAGGTACATCGCTTGAATAATATAAACTGCTGAAACAGCGAGAGAAAATTGACTCTGGTTCAAGCCCGAGCGAAATAAATTAAATTCCTAATGGATTTCTGTGTATGTAAGCTTCTAAAGTGAACCGCTTTAAAATAGTATTGCCGGGATGGTCAACGTTTTTGTTTCATATTATAATAATACAATACTTATTTAACGAATACGAGTTTTGTAGTAATTATATTTTTCAAATCAATACATTTTATAAAGTATACCTAGTCATAATAAAATTAAATGCCCCCTGTTTTTATTTGTACAAAGTATTTTTTTATTAAACCTTTTCTGTATCTATAGGGTTGTTTGGAATTAAATATACTTTTTTTACAGAACTTACATTTTACTCTCGTAAACTATAAGTACTACATGAATATTAAATGTACATTTCAAAAAGCGGTGAAATCGAACAGTAGTAAATATAAAGATAGATACACAGTACCATTGTTTAAAAAATTTAAAACGATTACTCCATCAGATCCAAAACTATGACTTAGAATTAGGTACATAATATATTTATTGACATTATTAACATTCACCATTTTTCATCATGTTTAACGATTACGTGATCAAACTTTTTTTCCTCAAGAGAAAATCGCTCTGTTTCTCTGTTCATTTTTGACGCTTTGACTGCTAACTTTCTTTTTAAATAATTATTTGAAACGCAGTGAACAGCTTAAAAATTATGCAACACGTATAAATAATTTACATTTTCTTAACTTTCTACATTTGTGATTGATTTGAAATGGAACTTCTACTTATTTGAGATTGATTAGATATATCTAGAGTTGACTGTGACTTATGACATAAATTGACTGCATTACCGTTTGCTTGTGTCTTCCTAGGTTTAACTATACAATAGAAAATGAGCATGAGTTCATCCGATAGTAAGTGCAACTGCCAGCCATCTAATTAACCACATATAATAATTATTAGAGTCCTACCTGAGATAAGCCACAAATACATTGCTCGCCTTGAGGAGTTAGTTGAAAAGCCTTGTATAAGTTCATCTCTCTTACCACCCTTTACACTTTCTGGTTTGAAGGGACCAGAGTATAGCACTGCTTAATGCTGCGCTAAGGCAGAGATAGGGTGTGATAGAAAATTTGAAAGGGATTTCAATTGTACTTGAAGTCTACATCATACATCATAAGTAGTCGTTACACATGACATCAGATTACTCGCCAGTTAACTACATCAATTATGTAATAGGAACTATAAAGTACTAAACTACAAATCAATGTAGTAAATTCCGATAAACTAAATGCAGCGCATTTTTGCAAGCAATTGCAATTAGCAAGAATACCGGATTATATAATAACAACCGTAACATGTTTTAATGATTTTAATGCATAAAAATGTTTTAATGAGAAAACAATGCGAATTCTCGTACAAACAAACGATAAAACTATATGTAATACACAGCACCTACTCGTGGTGCGAGTAACAGCCGGCCACAACTAATTAGACCATCCTAGATGCTTTGCACAACACAAGTAGATACATAGAACACGTTATGCTGAAAGTAGTAATAATTACAGTCTTGTATTACCCTAGTAGGTACCAAATAGTATGCGATTATAACAGAAACGTATTTTGCAAGTGTTTTACCGACAGGATATAAAATCAAGTAAATGAATAATAAAACACACATTTTTTTTAAGTCAAAATAGCCAACGAGCCTGCAAGAATAATCACTGTGAAAATACGGCTTTTAAAATTAAGTTATTCGAAATGGTAGCAAAAAAAAATACAGCTCAACTTTAAATAAACTAATATAAAATATTGGAATACGAATGACATCTAAAAATAAATAATATTGTATAATTGATATCTTCAGTTAATTCCAATTTAAATGATTATAAACTGAAAATTCCACAGGACAAATTTAGTTATTTTGTTAAATAAGGTCTTTCGTCTTATCTTTAAAGCGAAGACTTTATCTTATAAGGTAATTAACGTATTCTGTTACAAGTCGGCAAGCTAGCAATTTGGAGCAAACTTCTTCATTTTGACTCCTTTCCAAAGACTTACTTTATTAAGTAACTTTCCAAAGACTTTGAACCACAACGCTCTTAAACAAATATATTACTAGTCGTTTCAAATTTGCATCTTAGCTGACAATGTATTAATGGGAAACGTAACTCTTTAGTAACAGAAGGGAAATACAGGTATAAAAATAGCTGTCGTATTTTTTGTGTACCTGTACATGTGTACATGAAGCCCACTAAATATTTTATGATAGTTGCTGCCCAATCATTCATAAATAATGTCGATTATAAGTGAAATAATGCTTACTTATAAGTAATATTTTTCAAATTAAAATACAGTTTACACTAAACTATAAAACAGAAATAGCCTAATGGTAGAACCTCGGCCTCTCAATCGAGGGTCCGAGGTTCGAATCCCAGGCACGCACCACTGATTTTTCTAAAATTATGTGCG
>DWTU01001625.1:0-12843 GCA_018251515.1 Cecropterus confusis | reverse complement strand
GGAGACATAATTTTCCGAGGCATTCCAACTCACGTTCTCAGGAGTGGCAACTAATGTGTGGCTAACCTTAGATGAAACTTTGATCTTGCCTAGGGATGATTACAGATATCCATGGGCGGCAGCAGCTACTTAGCACCAGGTGAGCTGCATGCACAATTGCTACTTCCATACTATTTTGAAAAAACTTAAGATGCCACGACCATTAAATTAACGAGAAAATTAATATAATGAAAGCCTCCGTATGTTACTTAAGTATTTTATTTAATTAATTGATTTTGATCCCCTTAAGTGACTTTCTCAACAAAAAACTTTGAAAATGAGTCATCAACGGTTCATCTATCCCATATTATTATTTAAAAAACACGGGCTTGAAACCGGAAACTTGGCAATTTTTGGTAGCTTACGAGGCACTTAATGCATCTGCATTAAATCCCAGATTGGGGACAAGACAAAACGTGACTCTTGCGTGATTTTGTAAAAAAAATATTGTTTGACTCACTCCGCTGTACGCCGGTTTCTATGTCAAGGTTTCCGGATTATAACGTTCGGTACTTTCATTTTTATGCACAACCTGCATTTTTGTTTAGATGTCGGCACCGATATTTTTATTATATTAATTCATTTCTTGATATTAAAATGATAAACCACCTTTAGGTATCTTAACTTTTCCAAAATTATATATTAACTTATTTGCGAATGAAATTACGCCATTTTTATTTTCATTGCTCATATTATATTTTTTCGTTTATTTGTCCATGATTATGTTGTTTTAAATCTGTATTAAAATGGATAATCTCTTTTTTATTTATTTTTATACCTTTAAAATCTTTATTAACTATCATAAGTTAAATCAGTTAAACATTTTGTCAGTTAAGCAGATTATTGAAGGCAACAGCTACGCGTAAGCTAAACATATACTGTGAAATTTATAAACGGTTTTATGATGCAAAACCTGTTTTCTGATTGCTTTTGCGTCCTGCAAAAGGAGACATGCAACTTTTAAACAAACTATTGGCTACCTACTTGCCCTTATAGCACAAGAAGGATATAATTACGAAATATTATTTCGCGAAACTACACTTGATAACATAAATAAATCATTTTGATAACATACGTGCTGCAGTACACATTTTTTGTATGAAAATCGCGTTTCTACTTTTGAACATAACATAAATCAGGAAATTACTTATCAAATAAATCCTATAGATATTAAGATAATACATACAACAAAATAACCGAACTGTCTGGGGTCAGTGTCTATTTGCTCCAAAAGTTATCAAATGTTACTTCGCAACTCAATTTTGGGGTCAGAACGAGAATATCAGCATCATGTTTACGATTTCATTCACAGCGGCAGGAGTGTAGGAAATGGAACAATAACACTATGAGCAAAGGGCATTTTAATCAGATTATCGTGCAGGTCGGTCTGGCAGGAATCTAGTCGAGCGCGGTGAACGCACATGTTAGCGCAACGGCGTCATTCGCGTCGGTGGCTCGTCGCGCGACGGACGGAAGCGCTCGCGCCGCCATTTTGTAACGAACAAAATTCAAATTCAGAAAGACAGTGACATTCCCGTTTGTGTTCTTGTTAGTGTGTGCGTGTGTTACATTTGTGTGCAACTCAGTGTTAGTGATAAAGGATATGTTCTAAACATTGAAAATGAATTCAAAAAAGTTGGAGTACTTCAACGATGACGACTCTGTGGACGAGAAACTGAACCTCAGCTTCCTAGGTAATCTTTCATTGTTATGTTTTACTGTTGGTATTTTTATATGCCACTCGATGGCGCCACAGCATAATCTGAATATTTAATGGCTGGAACGATAAATTATTACGACTTTCTGATAGGAATATCGAGAAATGTACGTGAAACAAATGATAAGATGTTCTCTTGGAGTTATAAGTGTCCTGTTAAGTTCATAAGGATCAAGCGACATAAACTTCATTCAGTTGATATATTACAAATATTTACATCTATCTTATCTGAATGGGCACATTTTATTAATGTAAAACAGCAGCGTTAAGTAATTGAATGATTTTTAAGGTTTCTGTGATAAATAAGACAATTTATTTATAAACATTAAACGCGATTTTATATGAAGTAAAAGTACGAAATCGACTACATTTAAGACAAAATACGGTATTCGAGGTAAACAACAGTTGAGATTAAAACTTCAACGCTAAGTTTGAACTAGTTCAGATATATTACTGTGAATATATTTCACCATACTTCGAACAATATTTAAATTCGCTGCCATAACCCGTTCAAATCTTACGTAGGGGTGATCAGAATTGTAGAGATACAACAAATTCTATTCCGTAATGACTCAGATGATCCACTGGAGCTAGATCAGTCGCCCACGCGACATCACCCTGTCAAGGAAGTGAGACCTTCAATTGTTTATTTTTACGCTAATAGAATAATAATGAACTAGGAATCTCACTATTGCATCAGAACTTTTAGATTATCAGATTAAATAGCTTTGCCACTCAGATATACTGTACTCACCATATTGTTCTGAGAAGGCACAGTTTTGAATTTGATTTTTTCAAAAGATGCTTTGTTTATTTCGATGTTACCTTTATCAAATTTAGTTGAACTAAAAATTGATCTTCAGCTTGGTATGCACTGCTTATTTAATTTTCAAAGCGTAAAGGACCTGTCTATTTGTCTCTGTCTAGATAATAGGATTAGAAAGGGTAAGGGTTATTACTAGTTGTGATACGCCCTGGGAATGTGCCTTCGAAAGAAAAGCAGTATAAGGTAATCACGACCCGTTCCGAGGCAAAATTTAATGGTATATTATTCAACGTCCAGATAAATGATTATACTGATGCATAATATTTGAACCACCAAGTTTTGTAATATTTTATATTAACTTGTTATTATTATCAACTTATTTGCTACCGGGTTAACACATGCTATAAATTATTAAATTAGGCAAGTGCACGTTAATATACTTTAAAGGTGGTAGAACCTTTTGTGGTCCGATTCCGGAAGTACCACCACCACTACTATTTCTGCCTGATAACCGATAAGCGTTGCTGTGATCTGGTCTGAAGGGTGAGGGAAGGGAGATATACTTATCCCAGGCGTACCAACCTAGTACTCATGGGATAGCAACGCGCCTGTGGCCAACCCCTTCTTATCTAGGGTCGATTACAGATGTGGGATGCAGTGGCTACTTGCCATCAGATGGACTGCTCGATTGCTACTTCTAATATATAAAAACTACTTTTGAGTAAAGTAATGGAATTAAGCTTCCATATTTTTTTATTGTTTGAATAATCAGATCATTAATACGTGTTTTATCATGTATGTATATTTAACACATTCATAATAAGAAATTATGCTCAGAATTATTGATAGTGATGTACTATTTTGTACATTAAAGTGAATTATGTTTCACTGCATTATTGATTATCAATCTTAACACGAACGATGGAAAAATCCCACATGTTGTATTATTTCCGTAACTCTTCTAGTTAATTATAGTATGCAAATAACGATCAACTTGATGGAAGGCAGGAAAATTGCACATAGAATCAAAAGTACATAACAGCAAAAAAGTTTTCATAGTTAACATAAATTTGAAGTTGTTGCATTCCCATTGTTTTGTGACTGAAAATGTTTACTTATTTCCACAACATTTCATAACGATTTATACAAATTAGCTGATTATCAACGACTTCAAAATCATTGATGAAGTGAATGCACTGCAAATTTGAATTTATTGAATATTCTTTATATTCTACCGGCTCCATATTTATCCATTTCTAACTACTCATATTGGAAGGGAATCAAAACAGTTTTAACTTGAATCTTATACCACGAATTGATAAGCCTCAGGAGGCCAAGATCAGTGCTTTTTATAGATCTTTCGTACATTTTATTGGCACTATAATTAATTTAATTACTGCCACACACTGAGTCTAATTTATGATTGGCTATAAGTTTCGATAAGTTCGTAATGTAAAATTTATTGCACTAAAGAGTATCTTGTCGTATGATCGAGCGATAAATTGCTTTTGATTGTAACTGGTATGGAAAAGTACGTAAGTACCTGAGTTTTATTTCATTCTTCCAATATACGAGTGGCGAGAAACCACAATACGCCTGCGGGCAAGTACTGTTATTCAACATTACTATAAACAAACGCTGATTTAACTGTGGGCGTAATATCCAATAATGTGATGAACATAAAGCATCAATAAAATAGACCTTTCCTATACTTTCTTCTTACCTCATTTGGTCAATAAAATCAGTGATCATTTGAACATTGGACGTTTTCAAGCTAAGTATAGTTAAATTGCGACCGCTAAAGCCATTACCCGTAATAAAACCTATCGAATAAGCTTTCACTGAGCTCAGCGACGTTTAAGAGGACATATTGATAATAAGTTTACAAAAAGACGTTTTCTTGATAAAGGTAATGGGTTAAATTGAGCCACCCATAATAAAGTGGATTTTATAAAATTAAGTGAAATTTTATTCGAAGTAGATTCTATATTCTATTTGAATGTTGCCTGTCGAGTTTGAGCCTGTTGGGTCGGGCGAACAGCAGCCGGTGTTTGTTCAAGTATTTTTTGTCTGCTATCTACATTGTACACGACCGTCTCAAGTATAGCAGACTCCCCGCCAGTATGTGTGTCAATAACATTCAATACTCTACCGACAATTTCGTTATGGTAGAAATTGATTCGTGTTTAATTTGTTTTTTGTTTATTCTTTGATGACGTTAATATCGATAATTGTTAATGGTGTAACTTTGTCTTCTTTTGTTCCTAGTTATTTTGTGTGACCAATGCCTGCAATATCGTTTTCAAGATTTACATATATAACTATCATATTTATTTCCTTGGATAGTAGTAGCTATTAATTATTCATTTTATGTCTGAACACTTCGATTTAGATTATACAGTATTTATTATTAATTAATATTGAATATTAATAACATTATGATGTACATATAGAGCAAGACACATTAACATAGAATTCCAGAAACATGTCATAATATAAACAACCGTTTATAGAAGTATCCATTCTTTATGTAAACCTTGAATTCAATCAGTATCGCCTTATCAATCACATGTAGAAAAGAAACACGTACAAACTCGTTCCCTTCTGAGAGTTGTTCGAGTTCAATAGCTAGTTTCCGGTTGGTAGCTGGCATAGGTCTCCATGACTATAGCGATTTCTTTGTTGCACTGTTTTTATAGCCTTTACGTCATCAAACATGTATTCGCTTTTTGTTTGGCAGCAATTTGCTACAAACGTTGTTACAGATAGAAAATAACTTAAATGAATATTGTGTACAGATTTTTGGTGTCAAATGTTATCATGGGTTTATTTTGTTATCCGAGCAATTGGGAGTTAATTGATAAAATGAATGACTTGTTATAACTTGTATTATTTTTATTTTTTACGTTATAACTCTGCACACTCAAACTAACATGGATTTCTATTACTTTATTATGTATTCTGTCAGCTTTCACATACATATCATACCACGTCTGTGTGGATTTCCACGGTTCATTTCTTTAACTCGATTGAAGCTTACTTTGATGCACGATCCAGATAAAACTTATCTCTTGTCAATTGTATCACTTACATTTTAAATAAACCACGTGAAGATTATGATAATCCCAATGTTTAGGATACTATATGATGTCAAACCGTTGTAATCCTTCGTAATCCTTAAAGAAGTAAAAGATGGTTGTATATTAGAGTGTAAGTCTTGTGTGGTCTACTGATCAGCTACGGAAGAAACTGTTACATTATACGGTGTCTTCTGGGATCTTTTGAATTTGATAAGTGCAATGAAATTACGCTCATGAGCTATAACAGCTAATGTAGCAGTAGACTTTATTGTTTTAAAAGCGGATGCTCTCAAGTTGCCGGAAGATTAAAATTAGGAAGACTTTTTTTTACAACATGAACACCGGATGATGAATTTATGGCACAATTAAATGCTGAAATACCTACTAACATTTTGGGATCACAGACATTGTAACCCTCTTTAGAAATGTTTCAAATATTCGTCCTATACACATAAATATACATAAGCATAGATTTAATACATTTTGAAAATATGAAGATATCAGATTTATAAAGATGTATAATTAAAGATTTTAAAACAAAGTTGTGTATCAATATGAAGAAACGTATGGCCTACTGGGTAAAGGTCTTGGGGCATGGGGAACATCGACCTCTGCAAAAATGCGGGTGGGTGCAAATGCATATGTGTGCAATTTCCGTTGGAGATCACGCCTTAAGTTCCAATGGAATTTTTAACTCAAAATTATGGCATGCGGTAAGATCAAAAGAGATTGTGGGCCAGTGAAAAAATCCGGTTATAATAGATAAGGTAGCCGATAAGAATGTCAAAAATTATAAAGATTAAATAAAAGTGATCAATCATGTTAAGCTTTGTAAAAGCTGTTAGCTTAAATACATAGTACAACTTATACTTTAGAAGATGTAGACAACTATAAAACTAATATAAACTAGACTGCTTCAATAGATCAATTTAATGACAGAAATAAAGATTAGAAAGAATGGATTCATATTGTTATTTGTAAATATACTTCGTATGTATATTTGTAACTAACCTTTATCACATATTGGCTAATAGCCAAACCTTTGTGTCTCAATTTCTCTACAGGAATAATCATTGTATAAAACTGTCTTATTTGAACCAATCTGTCTACATATTTTCATCTACTTCCGCTGAATTCTTGACCTTTCTCAACAATCCTTGGCACGAGTTCAAATCGAAATAGTATATTTCACCAAGTTCCGAATTCCAATTACAATGTCTCGTTATACATCAGTGTTTACTGTTAACACTTTATGAGCACTACTTGGCAATTTTATTGGCTTGTAAATTTAGCGCAAGGACTTGCCAAGGCTTTATTTTCGTTGTTTTAATTGAGTATCGCTTTGACTTCAGAAAGGCGTTATTATCTTATTTTATAACGACATCAAATACTTAACGATCCGTTACTGTACTTTATATTTCCGTTTGTCTTTGTATATTAATTGCAAAATTTATTTAAATTCATCTCGTTTATATTCCGCTTACAGTAAATTTTTATTCATAATCCTAACCACATTTTATAAGTAACAATTTACAAAAAAATTGTATGGTATTTTAATCCAATTGTAAATAGAATTTGTCTTTTTTCCTTTTCACTTGCTGTTATGTCACAAACCGTATACATAAATAATTTCAAAGGTCCCTCGTTTACATTTAATAATAAATTTTATTATGTTAAACTATTATACTATCCATATTGATAATATTCAACCTACGTTACCCTAATAGACGAGTCAACAGATGGTCTTAAGACAATGCATTAAAATAGTGGAGCCTAAGCAAATACAAACAATCGAGCTTAAAATAGTACAGGTATACTAATTTGTTTCCGAAATATTGACTCTGCTTTTACTTCTCCATATGGTTATTTCTGAACATGGTACGTACACGTATCGGAAGAAATACACGCTATATTAGAACGATTGTTTACTTTTGATACTGTTTACTTAACAAGTTAACTTTAAATGGTATCCCAAAGGAAACCACTGACATAACTCTCGGACCGAAAACCATTTTAACTGCCATTCCAGGAATTGTCTAACAACAAAAAGACCCACACTCAAAACTGGGGTAAAAACTAATAAAGAGACAGTGTTATATCATCGCTTGTACGAATCCAAAAATTGATTCAGTAACAGTATTAAATTCAATTCTACTAAAATTAAATCAGTGGGTGTGTATAAGTATGCAGAAATAGATCAAAATAGCTTATTTTAGACAAACTTTCTCCTATCCGAAACAAGGTTACCTGAAGCCAAGCAATTAACATCAGAACCTACAAACCAAAACAACACCTACCTGCGATCATTCATCGCAGTTTACTCGCTAAATTAGCGTATCGTGGTGCAACGAACCTTAGCTCAAGTGCATTGTACACAGCTTTTGTTATCATATCTGGAGTCTTGTATGCCATTATATAATGTAATTACCTGAGCTGCATGAATGAAAGTTGCCTGAAAGCTTTGGTTGTTGATGAAACTTACGCTCCCGGTACGGAACAGATGGGTTCTTTCTAATTAAAAATTCAAGTACTGCTTACAAGAGTTCTGATGTTGCATCTGTTTTGCTTTTCATTTTTAATTCTAGTCATATGTAATAACTTTGTTTAACGCAGATTATATTTTAACATTTAAAATATAATCTGCGTTAAACAAAGTACTAACGTCAGCCTTTCAATTTATATTTATTAGAAACTAATCCCAATAAATGCCAAAAAGATTGGGGCCATCCGACGCTTTCATTATACGAAATAACATGAGACACAGTTATAAAATCATCAAACAATTGCATATTACGGCCTTGCCAAAAGTGACGGTCAGACAAATTAAACTGATCATTTTGACATTGACTTTATGCTAATTTGTCAGCTGGAGTAACGGTTGGGAAGAGCCGGCGTTTTTTGTTCGATACCTTTGCGAGGGTTCATCGGATACGGGTAGACACAAAAGCAGGTGTGTGAGTTTTTGTATCCCTTCAGTTTTTTTAGACATCAATAACTTGTTTTATAAAGCGATCAATTCTTATTTTGTCTGCCGATCGACGTTTATTCAACAATCTGAAGTGGTCAGCACAATGCATTTATTTGAAATGATCGCTTGGTCGAACTTTTGGTAAGATATTATTGAAAATCCTATGAACACTTTATTCTGCATATTTTTGGAATTAATTCAAAACTATCACTCACTTCCCAGTGAAACTTTGATCAACACAATGATGATTCTTTCTGAAATCGTTCAATGGCTAAATTGGCTATGTTTGGTAACGTTGCGCTTACTACTAAATACAATCCTTTGGAGAATCGAAGTGAAAGTGAGTATCGTGACCAATAAACATTTAAAGCAAAACGCTTAATAATTGCAAGCACCGGCTAGGCACTGTGTAGTTGCTTCGCAAATAGATTTTGGTTTTGTCGCATTTTGAATATTTATATGAAACAAGTGTAACACAGTATTCTTATACGCTAACCTCCGAACTTGTTTATATGATTTCAGTGAAATTTTGTAAGTTTGCATGGACAATTCCAATGCGAGAGATAAGCTACCTTTGAAACCGATGAATAGCGCTGTTGTCGAAACCGTCTTCTTTTTGTCCCTGTCATTGCAACGACTGTCAGGTCCCAATTCAGCCTTTTGAAGTCCATTGCTGGAGATCGGCTTCCCTTAATTGGGTTTTGGCTAATCGTCATCGCGTCTAGCATGCGTTCTGGTGACCGCGGTAGATGTTGATGATACACAGAAACACGTTCAGAATATTCAGTCGCCGGCTACGGCATCCATGGGAAGGGAAGTGGTACTATTTAAGACCGACACCATACGGTCGTGAACCAGACGTTAAGTGACGGGTTCCCGTCCAGTAAGCAATAGTATTGTCACTATCACTTACTATTGTCGTATTATATTACTATTGTTGGTTAGCTAACTGTTATTGTAATGCAAATTTAGTAACCAATAGTTTATTATCTTTCTAAATATTTATTGAAGGGCCATAATTTAAATATGGACTACCATCACCATTATTTGAACATTATTTAATGATTTGGTGATATAAATGTCAAAATGCTTTCAGCTCAAGAAGTCGATACGTACCTTCAATTAATTATGTTGTTGTATTATCATTTGTTGTAAGATGTAACCTTTAATAAATTGTCTGTTTTTCATCTAATAAAATCGTTCTATTATTAATCAGAATAATATCTTACTCTTATCCTAATTTATGTACTGATCGATCGATAAAATTGTCTTTTAAAATAAAAGCGCTGTTTGGGCCAAAAAATGGGGTCGTGTTTTTAATTTTAAAATTATGCAAATTGGTATTGCAAGTAATTTATCACCTGGGGTGTGAGTATTTCGTCATGTAGACTTTTTTGGCTTGAATTGTTGAGCAAAGCTATTAACGACGTTGGTCAGTCTATTTTTTAATTTGTTTGTATGCGGCCGCCATCTTGTGGACATGTCGGTAATTGCAGTCTGATTGGTCGTTCTGGTTTTATCAATGAAATGGGATATTGCGCAACGCTTTTAACTTTGAGCTGCAATGCAAAGTTCCTTTACGTAATCACTTACTGACAAAAAAAGATCTGATCAGAACCAAATTGTTTTTTTTACTCTATGGTAGCAGGTCTAATGTGTTGTCATTGAACCGTAAAGAAGACTTACAATGATGCGTCCTTACTAGCCTCATAGTAATTTCCTGCTTCAATGAAATTGAAGTGGCATACGTGCATTAAAAACACCTGATATGTGGAATCTATCGAGTCAATCTTTTTCAATACATTTAGCCCTAAGTACTTCTTCTTTCAAGGAGTTTTTTAATTCTACGCTAATATGATCACAAATATTACCAGTGATAAGCATTACGCTTCATAATCAAATTAGTTATAATGGATCAAGTGATTGAATTCTATTGATACTATTATTGATAACAACAAAACAATAATAGTTGTTCCGTGATAATAATTCAACATAGTGTTGTATTGTAATATTATTAATTGAAACAAAATCATCCGAGCCAGCGGGTGGGAAGCATCCCGTGGGCGGCTGGAATTGAATCTCCGTCTCGCTTACACTACATGGGTGTGAGAGAGATGGTAAACAGGAGAATATTGTCTTCACTACCGAAGAAGCGAAGTTGGGTTGTTTTTTGTGACCAGACGACTATTACGTGACAGTGATTGTAAAAGTGTGACTGAATATAATTACACAATTTGAGTCGTTTCCCGTACCATGGCTTAAGATAACGAGATAGACGTAAGCAAAGCTTTCTTCATGGTACTATTAGAAATATAATTTGATTATAATTGAGTAATTGATTGAAGACTTGTAGTCTGAGAGAGAACTTT
This sequence comes from Cecropterus confusis, assembly GCA_018251515.1. Lineage (NCBI taxonomy): Eukaryota > Metazoa > Arthropoda > Insecta > Lepidoptera > Hesperiidae > Cecropterus > Cecropterus confusis. The sequence goes on along the minus strand of DWTU01001625.1, from coordinate 1,904 downwards.
GCTCTACGCATTTAATATTAGTGCTTGAAAGTATAGATGGATTTGTAATTAACTTCAAGTAAGACTCCAATTCTGTTTAAGGTTAAATACAATAGTCCCTGGGTCACAATCGTTTAATTATCGAAGTTAAATTCGTTAGTGTTCTTAGGATATAACTCAGAAATAACACACTTTTTGTTAACAATTGTCATTTTGAAAATTAAACTATTTTATTCCTTGATGGGGTAACATTTCAATTATCAACCCCATTTCCGTTACCTTGACTACCCCAAAATGCATACAACGTTTATGTCGACACTTAACTTTATGATTGATAAGTTCCTGCTTGGGTCACTTATCTGAAATTCACTTATAAATATTAGACTTTAAACTATATTTTAACACGTTTTTATCAACTTGGTATGTAACGCAATCTTTGAACGTTATTTTTACCCATTATAAAATGTCGGATTGAGTTGAAACTTTTCACACTTATCAAGGACCGGTGACAATACAATCTTCTATATATCTATCTATATATCGCACCCTTATAGGGGTTGAAAGTTTGTATGAAAGTCCCGCATAATATTTCAAAAACACCCCACGCTTTTTTTTACGTAAAAATGATTTATTATTTAACGTATAGAAAATTATTTTTGATTTCTTAGTTTAGCTAGTCCAAAAACGTCTTTTTTAGTTTTTTTTTTTACTATTTTTTTTTGTAATAATGTTTGTATCGTTGTACCATCTGTACTAATAGTACTTGTATAATAATTCTCTTAATTTTTATAATAATATTTAGTTTGAAATTTTTTTGCGAGAGGTTCAACTACTGCGGCACCTTCGTCACGTCCCTTTCTTCCTTATAGCAGGAGTGTTAGCCCTACTGTGTTTTGATTTAAATGCTGGCAATGACAATACATATTTATCAGAATAAGGCTTTTTAATACATTCTTTAGAGGTATTTACCATATCATGTAATAAGAGTAAAATAGAGATTTTTATAAATCCAAAAAATGAAATGTCTCATGTCATATTTCGTAATTCGACACACTTATTGTATTTTTTATGGTACCATGCTATTTCCATAATTTGAGAAGCCTTAGCCGAGTTTGCAAAGGCCAAACGAATCTTGCCGAGCGTACTACCTGTTGATGGAATAAAAAATGACCGAGACGGGAATGAACCCAAATAAAATAATGATCATACGGTTTTGTTCGCTCAGTACTAATTGAAATTGGTTCGGTTCTCGAGATCTATCACCAGAATGAATGCGTTTGAATGATTTTGGGTGATAATTATTTTCTTTATACGTAACGAAATGCTTATTTAAATAAATCGATTTTTGTAACCTCTGGTTCATGATTCGATCCCCGGCCAGGTAACATCATTTTTTTATCAGATTGAAGTAGTAAGCGAGCATGCAGTCCACTTGACGGTACGGGGTTACTTCCGCCCATGTACATCGGTAAGAAACTTCATATGAAATAGGGGTTCTATCTAAAGTCGATTTCAGATGCGTTGCTACTCTCGAGGCCTAAAATCCTTGTCATTTATGAGTGAGCCGGCAACCACATCCTTCGACTAAAACGGGTCCCTCCCCGCTCAAACTACATTGGTTCTATCATACGATGAACATCTAAATGATGAATAAAGGTTTCTATTTTGGGTCTAGGTATCACATATGATACGATAAATCATATAGAATTATGAAAAAAATCAACAAAAATTCGAGCCATCTGTAATAATAAATTTATTTTCAGATTAACAAGAGATCATTATGTTGTTTATTATGTACCTACTTATTGTTGACTGCAATCCATGTATCCTACTAATAAAATATATGCGAAAGTTTGTGAAGACGTGTGTTTGTTTATTACTCTTTCACGCAAAAACTACTGGTTGGGCTTTCCTGAAAATCAGCA
>DWTU01001624.1:0-12853 GCA_018251515.1 Cecropterus confusis | reverse complement strand
CTAACATCACAGGAACATCCCAATACGTTAGTGTAATTGTAATAGCACATTATTATACATACATAATTATATTCGTTGTATAAAAAAACGAGACGTTATTCCTATAGCAACGCATCTGACCGATCTCAAAAGAATTTTAATCCTATCTGGGGTTACTGATGTCTATGGTGACAGTTTAGTGGACTGCCCGCTAATTGCTATTTTTATGTTATTAAAAAATAAGCTTTTCATTTTTAAAACCAACGTAAATTTTTTCAATCCAAATTAATAACCATCATCGTTGCGATCGCTATTTCCAACTGCTTTCAAAAACCACCCTGTTTGTAAAAACTGAAGTGGGCAGTTAGTTAGGATGACAAAATATATTATTTCTGAAATACGTTGTGGACGTGAAAGTTTACCTTTGTTGGTGTAAAAACACTGGGCGGACTTGCGATAACGCTGTCACTGGCGACGCCCAGTTGTACGATCTCTACCCAGTCGTATTTCTCCGGTGATTTAATAGCCTTACAAAATTTTGCTCTTTCGACTTACTGTATATGTTGTATAAGAGTAAAATGTGAAGATACACGACGTTAACAGGAATCCCTTTATACTTTAAGGCTTTCGTGGTAGCAAAATGAGTTAGTATTGCTACACGCGAACTTCTTGTAGTAAGTAAGAAATAATATAATAAACATGCATACACAAAGAGTTTACAAAAATCCAGTCTTAAAAGACAAAACGTCTGCCGTCGTCTGCCTGGACGGTGGTCAAACCTAAAGACTGATGTTAGATGACCCATCACTCTATTAGTGATCTAGTTTGCTTTTATCGATTTAGTCACATGTTATTTAGGTATAAAAAAGTTGTAGGCGATAAAAACATCCGTTCACGTTTATTTTTATTATAGCTAATAAAATGAACCTACAATTACAATTACGTCATAGCGCATAATTGACTAAGCAATGACAATCTTGAACTATTTTTAATCCTATTTATAACAAATAAACTTGAAGTAAGGAAATATCGTATTCGTGTCAAGCTTAAAATTTTAGCAACATTCAAGGTTACGATCTTCGCAAACCTGTTTTGTCGTTAATGCGACAGATGGCGTAATATGTAGGTGTAATTTTACTTGATTACGCGACAAGACATGTGAATACAAGATTTATTGTAAAGATTGATTAAAGTATGCGAATCTTTATGACCAAAGAATAGAAAATAAATAATTTTACGAAAACAGCCATTCAATACTACATTATTGTAATATTTTTGAAATATTTTTAAGGCGATAATATTAATCATGCTCAAACGGTGGATAAGAGAAAAATACATTAAATTTTTATCCCTACTTAATTCAATTGGTTAATAAAAACACACTATTGAACGTCAACTAGTACACCTGTTTAAACCAAAGCCACGTTAATAACCGATCTGCGTAAGATAGGCTTGTCTAGTGCTTTGCGTAACCGTATCTCTAGTTATCTGCCAGTAAATTCTGGTTTCACCTTTCTAAAACGCTTCCTTGCCAACTGCGAACCGTTTTGGGGTTCGCGATCTGTTATTCGATTATATGCCTGCCTCCGTTCCGTACGCACTTACTCGCAGCACGGTGGAATTACTTTGCAATTGTCAGTACTTATATGTTTGTTATGCACCGTCGACAGTCGGTATCTAATCGCAACAGGCCTTGAGCCCGTTGTATGTCAACCGACGGTCATTCCCCCAAGCCGGCTTCTATTTTTACCCGACGTTTGTTTGATATTTATTACTGCCCAGCGCCTGTTGCACTAAGCACTTATTTTTACTGTCACGACGATTGAATAATTGTTTTCAGACTGGGCTTACGCCTTGCAGTTTGGGAACTGTTTATTAACCGACTTCAAAAAGGAGGAGGTTATGTTACATCTCGGATGAATTTAATTCTTATTTCAATGTCCTTGGATGATATGGGCATGAATAGTATTTTTGAAGGTTACTGGATTTCCAGACTGTTAGACCAGAAGTCAATGAATGAAATTAAAATGACCGATTGTGCCATATTCTAAGCTCATTTGCACGATACTGAAATATTTAATATTTAATATGTGATTGCTTTTTCCGTACCAACTGATCACGGTTGAAAAGCATCTTGCTCCAACTATGTCGGTTCAAGCTAAGAAAAAGACTGTAGGAAGAAATATGTTACTTTTAGGTACTTTTTAGCCTGAAAACGAAGTGGTGGTGTAATAAAAATATCACTGTATAAAAATGACTATTAGTTGTCTATAATAATACCTCACCTATGTGCATGAAACATAATTTAAACCATTTCTTATTTATCTATCGCGTAAACAACAACCAGCATTGTTTCGTGGCGGCTCGTTTCGCTCCGCGTCGCGTGACAGCACCCCGTTTGCAAATCCCGCAAAGGAAACTTAATAATTTTGCTCTCTCATATATCACCTCCATATTTTCTATAGAACTGTCTACAAAACCTTAAACATGTTGCTTTGCTCCATGTTTTAGTGTCAACTTGTAATCTATTCTTCGTATGCTTTTAACATTTTCTATAAACGAACCTGAACTAGTTTTAAAACAGATACGGGTAAGCACTAAAATCATTTAATATTTAATTTATCTCACGAGAAGAAACTCGCCATTTTACTCGTAGCTGCTTGCTATTCCATTAATACGTCGCTCGCATTTTACTCAACTTTACAACTGGTTTCAAGCTAAAAGCATCTCTAAATGTATCGGTGAGTCTAGAGTCGTTTAATAAATAGAAGCTTTATAAGTAAGTACTCGTGCTGATACTTCAATCTAATAACCGAGGTGAAACGATACTAAGTTGTAAGCATGATTGATAACAGCGACAACTGAGGCACGTTTCGCGAGCCAGCATCATTAAATCGGCGATCACTTCTTCTATTTATGGTGGTCGATGTCTGCCAGCATATTGATCGGACCGGTTGCTTTACCTTTACGCTCCTACCTAATAGAACTTATGAATTTATCATGTGAGCAATTTTCACATCGGCCGTCATGTAGCTACTAACCCAACGTAGATAGCATCTCCTCACGATCTAACATCAGACTAACGAGCTCAACGACTTCATAAAATGTCTCGAAGGATTTATTTGCGGCACGCCGAGGATGCATGCTAAACGTTGTTGTACTATTTTTGCGTTCGTTTCAGCGACTTCTGAATCTAGTGCTCACATCTAAATTGTCTAAATGTACACCCGCAGAGGACGACGCAGTGTTTTCGTTTCGGTTTGGTTTTTAACTGTTTCATATTCTAACTTCTTGAGTGTAATGTTTGCGGTGAATAATAGTTGGCAACGTTAGCGTATAGAACAAAACAAATAGGTACGTAGAGGAATTAAAAACATTGACCATTCGACGATTTAGAACCATTAAGGTTACAACGTCTGCAAACATTTCTATAAAGCCAGACATCTTATTTCCGACGTCAACAATTTGTCTGGTGACTCATCTGCTTGGTAATTTTACTTTAAACTACATTATGTAACTGATTCCAATCAGCATTCTATAAATGTCAATTTAAAGCAAAATAGGTATGGTATAAACGTACTGCGACGAATATAAACACTTCAATTGACAAAATGGCCTCTTGCATAAATAATATTACCGATGCCATGTATATTTTATATTGCTTTGTATATTTAGATACGTGTAAATTTAACAAAACAAGTAATTACGATCTGTAATGTTAACATATATTTATTTCAAAATGACGACTGGGTTACTCTGGAAAATAAAAAAAGTAATTACAAAACTTTCATTTCTTGAAGTACTTACTAAAAGCATTAACATTAACATCCACCGCAACTCCTATTTCTCCTTATAACATCAGTGTTAAGTGCTGCTGCTACACTGGTCTGAAAGGTATAGTAGGAGATTAAACTATACAAGGCGTTCCAACTTAGTCCTCAGAGGTAGCAATGCATGCGGGGCCAACCACAAGTAAGATTCTAATCTTATCTGGGGTTAATTATAAACGTCCATGGACGGCAGTGGCCACTTACAATCAGGTGGCATGCTCGTTTGCTACTTCTGTATTATAAAAAAACATCTGCAAGGAATATGGCATTCAGAAATTACGTAAAGCCGTCATTACTTGATTTATAACCTCGTATTTCATTCGCTAGGAAATAAATATGTACATTCGAATCGGGTCGTAGGAAGATGCGGCCGGCGCGGCGGTCACCGCGTAACTAAATCCGCGGAGCCGAAGCCGCCACCCGACACCGCGCTCAAGGCTTCCCATGTGGATTAGCTCGTGTTTTTCTTTGAAATCGCTTCGTCCGACCAGCGACCAGCCTACAATGAGATAATGGCTTTATCATTTCGACTGCAAACGCTTGTTAGCGCGGCTATTGAAGATTTTGTTGGCTCACGAATGAAACTAAATTTTATGTGGCCGTTCATTCTTCCATTTTATCGAACGTTGGAAAGATTCGCATTATATGGTTTTGTTTTTTGTCTTTTAACATCCAATTGATAGAGTGATCTGCAACCACGAAACCGAATTAATCCTTTTAGATTGTGCTGTCACTTCGACTCCATATCGCTACAAATACCACAAATGAATCTTGATTTTCTCAACGGACCGTAAATGGCAAGAAATGAGAAAGTAGCCTGCTAATAGATACAATAGGGCTGGATGTCTGATAGGTCTCGCGGTGCAACTTTCTTACACCAGAAAAAGCTGTATAGCAATAATAGTACGGACACGCTACGTCTGATACCAGTTCAGATATCGACCGTTTCGTAAGAAACCGTTCAACGTAATTACTATGTTACATACGATAGATGTGAATAAAATTCTTACTAGGCTACCGTAGCCCTTTAAATGAGAAATTACGAACATACGGCGTGCAATGAGGCAACGTTAACTACTGTATCTTGCATATTTTCTTTGCGCCGTCCAGTTTTCGACACCGCTGGTAGCTATTAGGGCTATAAATGGTAAAACGTCGTGCGAACTTTGCCCAACGGCTACTTGTTCCACCATTTTGTGTGTTTGCGATCAACTTTTTATAAAGTTATCGTAAGTACCCACTTGCAGAGAGGTAATGCTAAAGAAGGGAACGGCTTCGAAGCAGGTTTTTGTAGCCATCATACTGTATTGAATTCAATCTTGATAAACATGAGCCTCGTTTGCGTAAAGATCTCAGAGTCGTTTCGCTAAATATTTTGCAGAAGCAATCAAATATTTTTTCTTGTCGTCGTCTGGTAGTTATACCAGTTAATTTATCTCTCCAAGTGGAGTGGATAATTAATCGGAGCATCGTGATTTATTGATCTTGCTTTTTGTGCATATCGTGGTGCTCTGGTGGTATATGGTTTTATATTGTAATATAAAAGCGCACGTAACTCCACGGCATTGTAGATAGTAATGGTGGTCCGTTTGATGAGTAGTCTAGTTATTGAATTCTATGTTCCTTCTTGCTTCGGAGGGCACATAAATTCTTTGGTCCTTGGTATTGGTATTACCATTGAATAACATAGGTTTTTGTCATGCTCACCTTCGTCCACGAATACTGAAACAGTATGTATGGTCCATACCAATTGTAGGAATAGGTTTTGCCCAGCAGTGCAAAACAATTGAAGATATAATTAAAAAACACGTCAGCTGTAAAACGTACATCCATCTGCTTTGTTTATCTGACATGCTTCTTGAAAATATACATTTGATCTACGTCGTGAGCTCCTCAATACTTTGGAATGTTTTTGTCATTAGTTGCAAACAATTGTTTAGATAAGTGTGACATTACAGACAAGAGTCAGCCTACAACGTCGCCCACGCCTGCGCAGACGCAAGCGTACCGAGATATGATACATGAATGAATCTCTGTGCGGCTTCCTTCTCCAGTGTTTTTCAACCTATTTCAATTTATTCTACTAATATTATAAATGCAAAAGTTTGTGGGGATGTACAAATGTGTGTTTGTTACTCTTTCACGCAAAAATAACGACGGATTGTGCTGAAATTTGGCAGTCGTATAGTTTATGATCTAGAACAACACATAGGATACATTATCATGGTTAACATGACCGAAGCGGGCGGAACCGCGGAAATCGGCTAGTATGTGATGTGTGTGAAGTAGTATGTGATAAAGATATGTGATGTTTCGCTGAAAGTTTTTATTGCTAAATATCAATAATAATTCGTACGTAATTAATTATTTCAATTCTTACTTTGCGTGTTGGTTTACGCGTTTTTATAATTTCAAATTACACATTTATTAATTTTTTATTGTTAACGCGATTCCCATGAACAATGTAGTTTGTAATTTTTCTATTGAGTTTAATCGTTATACAATATACTTGTACAATAATTATGTTGCCCAATTTCATTATTCTTAGATAGAGCTCGTGCTTGAACAATAAACTAGCGTAAGCAGAATCTCGGGTTATTGCTAACCTACTATCTCTGTTCACGTTCGAATTGGTTTATGAAATGATTATTCTAAAAACCATCCTTTTGTTCGTGTAATTCATTTTTGTAAAAGGAAGTGACAAGATCTAGGGCAGTTTATGCAAACTACATTGCTACGCGGTTTCATAATTTGAACATATTCCGTTCCAACAATAATAATCGGTTTTCCACGAAACAACGAAGTTGTACTACTACTTGTCGTGGCGACTGGTTACTAGAATAGAACTAGAGCGGTCGTTGATCTCCGCAGCCACTATTATTATCTCGATAACACCGCTAATAATGTTTGGAAAACATGTGCTTGATTTTCAGCCAAAACGGCTCGGTTACTAGTGAGCTATCGATTGTATCGAAAACGTAGACGTAAATGGTAGTGAATAGATAAGTTACGTAATGGTAGGCCGGCGACAAGTCGTAAGATCGAGTCGTGTCGTATCGTGGGCATCGCGTTAACCCTGAAGTCGGGCGTGGGGTCGACGCACGCGCACGTCCCACTTAAAGTGCACGTCGCTGCAGCTCGACGCAACGCTTGCAAATCTCTAGCGCATAGAATCGTAAATACGACTAATGCCGCCATGTTCGCTGATTTGTTGCGTATCGTTTTGTACCGATTGTAGTCTATACTTATAAAAAAAATGAATATTTCTATAATGTAATAAACAGGAATGAGTAGTTATATAAACTAAATATTACTAAGATATTTTGGAATTCGAGGATTAAGGATTATTATTTGACACCACTGCCAAAACAAGTTTTGCTTTTAACAGCACTGTAAACGCTGCTATTTTTTTTTTATTTAAAGGGTGTGGGTTACGCTGATATTTAAACGAGACATTCCAACTTAGTCCTTAGTAATTTGTCCACATGCGCCATACTCTCGATTGGTTTGCCTAGTTAAGTAATCATTAATTTCCAAAAATAGCGCTAGAACCTTATAACTAGAATCCATACATCACTTTTTTAATGACTGCCTCAGAAGGTAGATTTTTAAATGAATATATGTATATTTTTTGGCATGCTCTTTTAACGACTTGGGTTCGTCTAATGTTGTATTTTATCTGACAGGAGCTCACAGCAAGACATTTGCTAATTATAAATAACATATTATTGACGATAAGTGAGTCGTTTATATCTTCTTAGTAGTTTTGTAAATTGTTGAATTCCTCGTTTCTTAAAATAATATGCTAAAATAATGTACTAAATATTAATTCTGGCGTGGACCGCATTATACTAAATCGTCGAAGGACGACAATGTATGTTTCTCTCAGTTTCCATTTACGGCGCGACTCGAGTGTTCTAATAGCACTCACTATTAGTGATTCAGATAATCATGTTCTAATTGCTAGGTGTGGTCTGTACACATTATTGCTTTAACAAATTATTAGAACCAGTCGAGATAGTAGTTGCGTGATTACTCCGTGTAAGCATTCACGCACGTTCTTTTATAAGTACATTTGCGTTCACTGTTCGAATAATACGCTATTATCCATTATAGGTAATTTTCGAGGCGCCGAGCAACTACACTGCTCTGAAACCATTTAATACAATAATTAATAGATGAATGGGTATTTATCCATTACTCCATTTTGCGGTTACGTTTTTATGTTGTAATTTTCATAGCGGTTTTCCTAAAGGCGTATTGGATATTGTTATAACAGTATACTTATAGGTATGCCTACAAGTGGATTAAGAATGTACGTACTGTACTTAAAACTAGTGAGTAATAGATAGCTGCTAATGTAATGACGATGGCCTAAAAAGGATATTGTTTACTAGAGGAAAATAAAACTAAATTATCGCGCCTACGTGACCTACCTACACGTCGCCTGAGTTATGATAGTACGCGGTTAAATGACACTGCAACCGCGGAATATATTAAACAAACTACACTCTAGTCACCGATGAGACAATGACAATTGAACACGATTATTAACATAGTTTAGAATCTGTTTAAATACCCAACTAACTGGTTATTGTGTTACTCAACGAGTAATTAACTGTAGTATTATAAGTGAGACGTAATATACAAATTTGCATTCATTAGACGAAGGATTGAAAGAATATCAGCAAAATTACACGCTTTGATTTTAGATGGCGCGGATTTGTAGCGGATTTTTAGATAGAGTCGGGAATTGAGACGATTGCGGGCGGGCCATTAGCCGTATTGTTATTGCCAGTATTCCAGTAATGAACCGCTCGTTTTCGTCCTTTAATATCACCGCTTTCCTCCCTTTACTCACTCTAATAGCGCGCCGGCTTCATTTCACAACATCCCATCGCTCTTCGGTTTGCACTCTTAATTAATCCCCTCGTTCCGTAAATGTATAATACTTATTCCTAAAAGGCTAGACTTCCAAATTGGGAATTCAATCTCGAATATTTCTAGTCCCCGGGCGTTAAGTATGCATACTGATAAGCAATAAAGCGCTGGAGTATTGGCATTTCCAACGTCTTTAGTTTGCGTGGAGAATGCACCACAATTGTTTTTCCAATGAACTTCTTCCCTGATATTTTCTAGCTATTTCTAAGCTACGACTAACTTACTCTGAGAAGGGCGATTTACATGGAAACTTAGTGAAATATTCACATCAGCTGCCGATTGTCACGTTTTATTGGGATATTCAAACTTTCTCCGACGGGGATTGTGCATCATATTTGAATAATGAGACGCCCGACTGTGTAGCTTCATCACAGCTCGCAATCCTTAAATAATGGTTATTCATTTTGTAAGTCAAGTGGGGCGTGACATTTGTTGTCTGCTTCAAGATTTAAATACACACGCACGCGATCGTGACGCAAACGAAAATATTTTCACACTTTCGCCCACGAATTGTGAAGCGCGGGTAAGGTGAAGTTCAAGACTATTAATAAAGCGAGGCGAGTCCTTACGTGACGCCTATTGATCGTCTAGCACGCACCCGGGGCGTATTACGGTAGGTTAGTATGCCCGTGGATACTGCCATTCGTAGCTCCCGGAACGCGGCGAAAGCAGCCGAAATTTTACATCCCCGGCCAGTATTGATCGGACTTGACATTGAAATCGTAATAGACGCAAACAGCTGCGATGAGGGTGCGTGCCCGGCCCTCCGCACGCAATCCCTCTTCGCCCGCGCCGAGCGCTGTCGGCCCCAAGATTTCATCCGACAACGAACAATTCGTTAAGCCGGATCGACTCATCGTATATGATGAAAAGATCTCTCAAAATGGCTCCTCGAATCTAATTGATTTTCTGCTTGATTTTAACCACCTATTAAACTCATTCATCGGCGCAAATGTGGCTGAGCGCTTGTAATGTCTTGTAATTATTCGCTGGAGTCCTAAGACGGGCAGAGCGACGTCTAAAATCTCATTTATATTCAGTGTGGTCGGAGTTTGAATGTTATCTAAAATCCGTGTTTAGGTGTCGGGCGGGATTGCTCTAATCTTGAAACTAAACACATTGTTAAGTTAGCCAAAGCTTTGTTCTCTTAACATTCCCATATTCGTATATTCCTTTGGAACATAAATTGTTAAAATTAGATTTCGGTCCATCTATTGTTTTATGCAAAATGGTTAATTTTGGATGGATAACTTTAAATTTGGAACCTTGCTCTCTCGTTTCTAGCAGAGTATTGTTATTTTACACACGCAGTTAATTAGTCGCTGATTTCAATAAACATGAAGAAATGGACGTTCTTTCGCCATGAAAATAGTTTTTCTTATCATTCCTGTACTTCGATACATTTCCTGCTTCTGTGACAAGTTCCACCACTCGTGCGTTTCCTGTACCTACATGTTTCTTGCCTTTTACTGCAATTATACGACTGCTTTCTTTATATTGCGTTTACGATAACTTTTTGTGGCTGATAACACGCAATAAGCTTAGATAATATTTTATTTTCCTCGAAACTGCATTTTACTCGTATCTTATTATTCGGAACATTTTATCAGAGTAGAACGTTTATAAACCTTATCACATACTTGCATTCGATGTTATCATTTTTGTTGATTTGGTCAACGTGCTTATATAACATGTGTTTTTAAAAACTCTTCATAATGTCACATGTCATTTCAAGGATATTATTTCTGCTGTTACGATATTAAAGTAAGGCATTTTTTAAGCGAATTATAAAATTATCTCTAGCCAATTTTAACATCAATTTTGACAGCGGATAAAAAGACAAGGAATTTAATATAGGAGTTGTAATAAAATAAATAATCAGTGTTTCAATTGGACACAAATATTAAACAAGCTACAAAACTACTAAATAGACTATTTAACGAGCTGATAATGTAATGGAAAACTAATCTCTATAAATCACCGGAACCTCATTTAACCGTCAACAACAGGAACAGACAAGCAAGTTAGCAACCTGCGAATAGAATCAGTATCACAACTTATAAGATAAACGGTGATTGAAGTGGAGAAACCGTAACCGTTATTTCTATAAAGTAAAATTGAAAATTCAATCCAGCTCTGATCTAAGGTGAGACCGAAGCCGATAAATGGACGGAAGACTGCCGGCAGACCGATATATTTTTGCTGAATACTGATCAAAATTATTCCATTACCCCGTCGGAAAAATTCATAAATAAAAAATGCGAGGTACATTCTTCGATGCATTTCTATAGAATCACGATTCCAAGTTAAATAAGTGATCACCGGTCGTCGCCGACGTGAGCCGAACTCGAAATCGCTCGCCACCTGGGGCCTTGCAATCAGTACTCTGAATCTTGTATAGATAAGTGTCCTTACCATCAATTGACAACCTGTGATTGAAAAAAAAAACCTAAATTTAGAAGATAATAAATCACATCATATTAGAGTATTGCCGTTTAACAACCTGACGCACTATATAAACGCCAGAAAACCGTAATATAAAGTCGGTAAAATGAAGGTTTTACGAGTTGGTCCGACGAAAGAAACATTGGTAAGACTGAATTAATTAATAAACGCTCGCGGATGAGTAATGATAATGGCCGTTGTATTATGATTGGAACAATTGGGCAGTTATTTTAAAATGCGAAGGCAAAGGTCGATAGATTGGCTGAGGCGTAGCGGGCGGCGGGCAAGCTCGCTAATCGATCGCTGTCTGTGTGCACACCGTTTGCTAGCTGCTGCACTCCTGCCCTCGCCCTATCATCCGTCTCGTTTACAACCATACGATCCCCGATAAAGCCATCCCTCTCCCTTCGTTATTCATCGTCCCTAACCACCCGGTAGTCTCGCCTCCCGGTGTCCTCCCGTATTTAGACACTGCACTATCTAATTTATGTTTTAAATTGTGCGCTTTTAAAGTCCTCCAGTACGGGACGGTAACGACTATATCTAGGGTTATCGTTATGAGCTTGTAGAGTACCTAAGTACCTAATGGGCTATATCATTATAAATTTGTCTGGCTTCCACCCGCTAGTTTGTTATGAGTTTGGACAGTACCTGTTATGAATGAACGTTTTAGGTACTTTTAATTATATTTTGGTAGCTGTGCTATAATTATAAAATGATACCTGGATGGACACGGGTCTTTTTTTTGCAAATGCGAGCGGCTTGGACACTCTGTTTCACTGGGAATTTATATTTGTATCTATTTTTTTTACTTAAATTTTAAGTAAGTTTTAAGGTACACCACCTTAATGATATCAATAGCCGACACTAAATTTGTTCCCTAATGCCCGAAAACCCCATTAAAATTTGCCACTAGAGATTACCTGTGCAAGAAGCACCCTCGCTCGGACTTTACTAGGACATACAATTTGGGTACGGTACGCTGGCGCCACTGTGATATGATAACAACCTTTTATTCACTACAATTTAAATGTTATATAGAAATGGAATACAGAAAATATTACTGCAACAAACATACGAATTCGTTAAATTGCGTTTCTATTACGGAACATTTTAAGGATCGTGATTGCACTAATCACCTATTACCTCTAATTACCAAAAAAGTATTAATTACAAATCAATGAGCTCTTAGATACATTTTGAAAGGTATACTAATAGACATCTACTTTCAATTGTTGCAAGGCCTTGGCACAGCGTAACCAGCTTAGGAATAGCACGGTGGCATTTGGTGTCGGTACGTGCGCCGGCGCAGCGCAAGGCTTACATAACACACCTGCCATATCGGGCCTGCACCGCACCTCGCTCACTCGCCCATTCTATGAATTACTTATAGGTCATAGACCTTATCCATTATTTAATTCAACCAGACACTCGATACGGTATCATTGGAAAGGATTTTTCTTCAAACGACCACATTAAAACAGCAATAAAGTTAAGGAATATGTTCGCATTTGCTGCACTGTCCAAACTTGACAAAATATTGCTTGAATGTTCTTATTCGAAATGAGTAATAATAAAAGATAATTTGTCTACTTGTTTATCTATACTATCGACGTCTCCTTGAACTGAAGTGGAATCAGAAAGGATATTTTGCCTAA
>DWTU01001623.1:0-12853 GCA_018251515.1 Cecropterus confusis | reverse complement strand
CCAATTGCTTCACTCCAAGCTTGAATTGTTTGACACAGATATGGCATTAATTCCGTCGGGATAAAGTTTATTATCCCTGGAGGGCTCGGATTAGCTAGTTTCCCGCGGTTGACAGTTGCGCCGTCCGTTTGACAACTTCTGACACCGTGTTTCGGGAGTTGTGACAACATCACCATTTCGAATTATGTGGAACTGTATAGAGTTGTTTGTTTAATAACTTTTGGTGATCGAGTTTTTGATAGTTTATGTAATATGCTGAGTTGTTTGTTTTTTGCCAGCAAAAATAAACGGTTTATGACCTGTTTATGTAACTGTAGCTTAAAGTACAAGTTCATTTCCCAGAATATAGTTTTCTTTAAAAATTGATAATTTGGTGGATGTATTTATTTGCGTGCGTCATCATCTATGGTCTTGGCGTGACTATAAACCAAACTTTATTTTTACTTTCATTACTAAAATTAAGTTTAAACATTTTAATATGTACATTAGTAAATTATTAATATACGCTTACGTTATTAAAAAAATATATTAAACTAACATAATGTAAACGTAAAATGCGTGTCTCAGAGGTCACCATACGTTTTGAAACGCGGTTGATTCCGGGTTCACTCCCAGACATGACAGAAATCTGATTGATGTTTTTAGATTATTGTTCTGGATCAAGCCTAGTAGGAAAAGACTCAGTGTGGCTCTATGTGTGTAGAAAGCTGTTTTTTAGCCGCACAGAATGTGAAAAATATATAAATTCAAATTAACTACAAAAATCAAACGCGAAGGCCTTTAATAATTACATTCCTGCAATAAACAGAGTTTCGCGATATTCTATTTAAAGGTTCTTAAGTAAAAGTCTTCCACTAAAAGTAATCCCATACGGTTATGGTGTGTGTACTAGACACATAACTGCAATAAAAATAAAAATGAATTCGTACAATTGCAGTTCTCTTTTGACGCTTATTGTTTACCTAATTTCATTGGATATAATGTTATAAGAATACATACAGGTATTTGTATTTCATACACTATCGAAACTGCCTACAAGCACACACGGATAGTGGCTCGGTTCCCATTATTGCCATTTCGTATTCCATAATCCCTTTGGCTTTGGTGAAAAAACATTGCAAAAAAAGCTGAAGGCCAAGTTATTATGGTGTGTAGCGGGCATTATTTTGCGTACAAAGAAATATCCATTTAAATCTGGCCTCCCTATATATTTGCTAAGATTCTAAAGGATTCGGGTGACAGGTATTGTAAAAGGAAGGAACTAAGCTGAAATGCTTTAATTTTTTTTATAATATAAAAGTAATAGAGGAGCATGCAGTGATGGTGGTGATGCTTGATAGTTAATAGTCGCTGCCGCCTATGAACATCTGTAAAAAAACAGAAAAGATCAGAGTTTTACCTGAGGTGTGCCACAGATGCGTTGTTACCACTATCAAAGCAGAAAACGGCAGTGCTCAACACTTAATGCTTAATAAATAGGCGTAGTTGGTTTCACTGATGGTAGTAATCTTAGTGGTTTCACTAAGGTCCGTTGGCGCCTTCTTAGTGAAAGCAGGAAAGTCTCTACCAATCATCCAAAAATACGAAATGACTCTCCCTCACCTCATCACCAATGTCTTACTGGCCGCCATTATCGTTAGCCATTTCAATTTCATAAAAATATTAAGCTGTGTCGATATACGTAAGCCGTTAACATAAAAATCCAATCCACTATTTCCGGTTTTATGTTTTGCTATTACTGTGGCGAGGATCGCGGTTTTATTGTTAAATGCATGTGGTCGCCATGAAACGGTGTTTACTTACACTGCTTAATGCGATGTGATTGTATTGGATAGAATGCTTTCTTTACATTAGGTTTGTTAGGGATGTACATGAAGCCGACAAGTAACAATTTAGAATTCTGTTTTCGGAGCACGCTAAAGATTTTAGTTCATAGCTTGTATCAGACCTCAAGTTTGGTATATGGCGAAATAAGTAAATACTTAATAGATTTTTGAAAAAGCGTAAGTCTTAATATGCTTATGCTCAGGAATATCGTATTATTTATTATTATTAAGTTTCACTTCTGTCATGTTTGCCACTTACCAATTGTACACACTTTTTTTTCATACGGTTAAGTCGACGAGATTCTTGTAAAACGATGCTCAATACGGCAATTTGATTAACTTTGACAGCATGATGATTACTTCCGAGTTCCTGTGGATTGTGACGAGGGATATCAAGAATAAATTACTCACCTTACAGATAAAAAAGGTACAAGTAAATCGGGACCAGAGTTAAGCTACGGTAGACCCTAGCTGTCATAAAGTGAGTAAATGGATTTCAGGGTTGCGGGATTTCGGCGAGCAAGAGTAGCAACTCTAACCGCTTACCCAGCGGAGGACAGTGCTGAAGATAGCCAACAAAGGGGATTTCAGTAGGTAAATATTCCGTATAATCCAGTGATATTTTAACAGAACTGGGTACTTTTTGAAAATTTATCCTTGTCACATAAAATAAATTCACTTCTTTCAATTTAATTCGCCTTAAAAACTTCTGAGGTTGCTGTGAGGCATGTAGATTTTGTCGCGACATGTAATTTCAATACCTATTTAATTTGGTAACTTAAATTCTCAGACTTTTAATCCCAGAATTTAACTTGAAGGCCGATATTCATACCACTAGGCTATGAAAATATGCGTACGTGATACAAACGTTATCAATACAAGCTAATACCTACACTGTTCTTAACATTGGTAAATAATTTTATTCTTTACCAATGTTAAGAATTACATTTTGTTTCTTCATTTTAGTTTATATTTTAAGACGTGCAATGTTCCTATTTTTTTCTTTGCTTAAACGTGAAAAGAAATAAAATAGCGGCGTTGCGGTCGTACGATCGCACGTTCCAGGTTAGTGTTTTACGGTTGCGGGGCATGTGTACGTGCCTTTACTCGGAAGCCGTTTCTATGGCTGGCTTCATACTAGTTATTCAGACTTTATGACTGAAATCTAGCCTTTTATTCTCGTTTATATTTTTATTTATTTTTAAATACAGCCGCTCCCGGCGAGCAATCGAGATTAAATCGTTTTTATAGAAAAATTGCCGTATTTCCGTCTTTAAGAGCGGAGAATTCTCGGAACCGTGATTTTGCAGAGTCGTCTTTAGTGTTTAAGAAACCAAGGGAAGAATAACAAACGCTCAATCTTTTCAACATCTACGCTGGGGGTTTCCGTAACCTTTTTATAATGTAGAAATAGGAAACCAGTATGCAGTCTATCTGATGGATAGTGGCCTCAAGAGACATACACAGTGTTCATCATATCCGTTAGTAATCCCAATACTTTTATAGAAAAATGCAGTCCGTCCGCATTTTTTTTTTATCTGTCGGCGCTACCACGCAACCCATATAACATCGATGTGGCTCGCTGTCTTATTTTTCATCATATTTCTATAATTACAACACATTTTAAACTTACTTACATTTGATAAATACATTATATTATATTATCTTTCTAATACAAATCAGGCTTGTTTGCAAAAACAACATGCTTAGTCCAAGGCAACATTACCGGCCAAATCTCGATTTTGAATATTGACAGTGCTACCGAATGTTGATATAAGCAACAATTTCTATAAATAAAATTTAATATCTTCATATTACCTTGATTTTATAGGCAAGCGAAATACTTTATTTTGAAGTAAATAGATACAACCAAGGTTCGAATCCCAGGCACGCACCGCTGATTTTTCTAAAATTATGTGCGTATTAGAAGTTAATTGTGACTGCTTTACGGTGAAGGAAAACATCGTGAGGAAACCTACACATCTGAGAGTTCTTTAAAAAGTTCTCAAAGGTGTGTGAAGTCTACCAATTCGCACTTGGCCAGCGCGGTGGACTATGGCCTGAAGCTCTCTCGATCTGAGAGAAGACCCGTGCCCAGCAGTGGGACAATAATGGGTTGACGGTAATTACGTTTTGCTGCAATTTTGTGAACTTTTATAATATACAACAAACGAGTAAACAGTCATCTGGTGATAAGTGGCCACTGTTGTGCCTATATGGGTAGTAAAGATAGGAAAAAGTCCTACCCCTGAAGAATACCAATGTTTCGAATGTATCTCTTTACTGGTTAACACTAAGGAATGTAGTAATCAACACCAACGGTATTATATATATATATATATCTTTTAATAAACAGCCTATTATAGCTAATTCACATTTCTGCCTTTCTGATAGCAGCGTTAAGCGATTTTGTATTCTGTTTTGAAAGTTGAAGTAAGGGTGACATACATATACGCAATGCATTAACTTAGCCCCCAGGGGAAGCAGTACAGGTAATCAGGTAACGCTCTAATCTTATCTGGAATCGATTAAAGATGTACCTGGATGGTAGTGGCCACACTCCACCTGAAAACTATCAATTTAATAAATAATAACGGATTATGTTATCACGAATCCCTATGCCGCTATGCCCCGCACAGCCGCCTCGGTCGCAGCATTACGTAATTTACATTTGTATGCTAATTTTAACACCAGGTTCAACGTTACTGAATGTCAATCAATAATTACTACTTAGGCACCATATTTTAGACAGCTTTACTGTATTTTGAATGTTCCTTTACGTAAATTTGCATAAATCTACACTCATAATTCTTACCAAACATGAATAAATAAAGGAACAAATTCTGTAAGGCAAATAAAAATAATTTGGCTCGTATCATGCACAAGTAGGTCCAAGTTTGTTTTAGTAGGTCACAAACGCGTTGATGTCTTTAGTATGACATTAATGTAGCCGTTATCTTATTAATTGTCAAAGGTTTAAATTGTTTCATAAAAAGATGAATTTCATATTAACCTAATGTTTTACATTACGTTATTGTCTCAAGAAACTTACTTTTCATTAATTGTTACAGGCGTCTAAAGGATGTGTCAAAATTAACTTAGCATTTCATTTCACAACATTTGGTAACTTCCACGTGTTACAATGCGTACATAAAGTAGTAACAATTACACGCAAAAATTACCATTAAAATTAAATGCATGTAATATTCATAGCGGCGTTAAGTGTGTCGGAGTGCAGGGGGCGCGCGTCGCGTGTGGCGTGCCGCGCCGTGCGCGCCTCTCATTGCACTTAATTGAACTCGTCGTAATGAGTAACATCATTGTAGAATAACTGAAGTCTCTAATTAACCAATAAATCAAACAGTTTTATTGGTATTTTACAAATTATATTCGTGTCGATTACAACCTGCATGTTTTATAATTAAGGTCTTTGAACATGTACAATAGTCGGACTAGTCATTTCACAAAATTCATTGATTCTCTCAGGTAAATTTTTCAATGAGGTATATTATTCTTAATACTACCTTGTGTGGCTATTTTGACACGGAACTCTACGTTGCAATATTTAAATACGAAGGTAAAAGAAATTACAGGCTGCGTGAGCAGTAATGGAGGTCGCGAGGCCCATAATGCCCGTCGTTAGCCGAAATTGATGTATTTGCTGCAATTATACTATACGTACTTACCGAGAGATTTGACATAATGTTACTTCCCTGTATTTAGTGAAGGCAAACGGAAGCTGAACATTTAAACTTCTGTTTATAAAAGGATGAACGTTGATTCATTTTGGTGCGTCTGCTATTACAGTACAGTCTACATAGTCTACATCTTTGTATTTGATACATTATTGGTACTCCAAGTAAGTATTTAAATATTATAGAGAAGCTCGAATATTTCATATAATATATTTTAAAAATATCGTATCACCTTTATTTACATCAAAAACTAGATGCTCATGTGTCGGGCGCAACACAATGTCCAGAAAACGTAAACGCTTCCTACTATTCACTAGGTAGAAAAGGAAGAAAAGTACACCATATTTTTAAGAATTTAAAAGTATTTTTGAATTTCAAATTCTAAAAATCTTGATTCACATGAGGCTTTATATTAGACTTAATTTTTTTCTACTAAAATCTTAGCTTCAACCATAAACTATTCTTCTTAAAATTTATTGCTTTCAAATAATCCTAAACTTGCAAAACTATCACGTTAGGTCAAAAGAGTTCAAAAGAGAGCGGCTCTAACAATAGCAATCGATAAATCATAAAAATGCAAGTTATGTAATATTACTGCTAACGTATCTAATAGTTTTGCCATAAACAATACATAAATTGCAATAGTGTCTGTAAGCTGTTGTGTTTCAAAATTATAGACAAGCGAATTTGGTCACTGAATCACTTTCTCATGGGATGTTTCCGTCGACGGCTCCCACGAGCGACGCCTACCCCTACCCAGGCATGCTGTAACGTCTCGTTAATGCCATATCTTATCACGGTATTTCATTGTTAGTCTATGGACTAACAATGAAATACCGTGATAAGATCCTATAACCAATAGCTTAATAGTTCTACAATCAAATGACGCAAAATGCTATGTAAGCGAAGAATATGAAGTATTTATTTGTATAATTTTAAGTTAAAAGAATGTTTTTGACATGGTGGGCAAAATCTGATCGTCATTCATTTTAATATGTAATAGAAGTACTTCAGTGTATTTCAATGAGTTTTTGATGACAATTTACTGGTTAGTGCTACAACTCCATTGATATTAGGTATATTAGAACGTTGAGCACTGTTATTGCTCGTTTCTTCATTACAAAATGGGATTTACTTCTTTTTAAGTAATACATAGACATTTTTTTAATTTCATGAATTACTGCGTGTCACGCAAGTGGGTAAATTAAGGTCCTTACGTTAAGATTGTGGCGATAGCGCACAGCTCGTTAGGCGAGGTAGGCGTAATTGACCGAAATTGAGCTTGTAAATGAGAGATTAGATCCGCAACTTTATGAAAAATAGTCGTTAAGAAAATGCAAATCGCACAATGATTGTGTAAGAAGGTTACGTTTTAATTGTATATGACCACAAATATTAAACGAAAATATTGAGCCTTAGAATGATATACCATTCTAACATGGTGTTGCATTTATAAACAATTGCTTTAATGGTTACTTATTTAATTAATTAATCTAAATGCATCTGTTGAAGAAAAATTGTGAGAGTAATTTGACCTGGTTACAAAAATAACTATGTAAATAGATTCGAAATAATTTTCATATTTTGTGCATATTGCTCATTACGATATTATGAAGAGGGACATGATTGCAAATTACACGTAATTTAACTATTACTTACACTAGACTGGCTATTTCTTATGCATACATATAAGCCCGTGCATTGAGTAATGCTATGTCACAAGAGGCAGCGGTGTTCGCGGAGACTCGCGCCGTCAGCGGAAGGAAGGCCGCGACGCAGGGGCGCAAGCACCGACGTCGCTAAACCAACAGGCGCGCCCAAACAAAACTAAAAACTGTTTAGACGTTTCTTTAAATCTTTCCGGTCATCTATTTGTCTTCTCACATTACCGTCACACGTTGTTGCAATAAATGTACATCATTTCACAAATTATCGACGAATCACGAAGATGTTCACGGCCGTAACTTTGTTTACCGCAAATTAGGTACATGAACATTAATATTCACAGATATTGCAACGTAGCCATATAAAGTTTGTTTAAAAGTTTTGAAACGAAACGTATGAATTTACTTACCATTTGAAGCAAGAAAAATATGTTTGGATAGTTTTAATTAATGGTTTATGTATCTATATTGATAGGAATAAAAACCTTATACATTTATTTATTACGATACGTAAATAAGTTACATCCATGCAAAATATCATGTGAATCGGATCAGTGGTTCTTGCGTGATTGAGTTACAAACAAACACACACAATCTCATTTTTTCATAAAGTTAGATATTATGTACTACTTTTTTACAGAAAGAGAAAACATCGTAAGCCTACTTGTATACCAAACACGTCGGTGTTCACGTTTTACTTACTTATACCGGGCTTAATGACCTGTAGACTTGATCCTGGATAAACTAATGTAAGACTTGTATAGTAGTAGTACTTGCGGATAATTTGAATCCGAAAACTTATGTTATGCACGAATAATATTTGCATATCCATTTTTGCAACTAAGAGCCTGTCACAAAGTAATAGTAAATGGAACGTTTATTTACATATCTATATAAGTAGGTCTAAAACCATTTTTTTTTAATATTGTAAAATGGTATGAGAAGTATGATAACAATATAGTGAAATAGCTTATACGTTTCGGTGAAAATGTGTGGATGCCGACCAACTTACATATGAGGCGACTCTCTAAGTGCTCAGGCAACGTATCTCTGATGATTCTCAGGTTCGGTAAACCCTTGTTGTGAATTTGATTACAAATATCCGGGCGGCAGTGACCACTTACCATTAGGTAAACAACATTCTCCTTTGTTATTTTAATTGTACCAAAAACTAGGAAATACTTTATGTCATCTTAATCATCATTTATATGTTACAACAGTTAAATGTTGGTGTAATATCGTCATTTAATGCGGAACAACAGAGTGAAGGCGCGCATTCGTGTCATGGCGCTGACTCGTATGTAATAATGTAATGTCTCTAAAACGCTCCGCAACTTATGTAACTTGTTTTGGTAATTTAAGAACTCGTCTGTACCAAATCATTGTGTCATATTTAAATATTCATGTGCCTTTGATTTATTTATTTATTACATTTCCGTAACCAGTTCACATTCCTTGTCACATTGCTTTTTATTACGTACTCGTATATGCATGAACCTGACCGATATTTAATTATAAAATAACTTGATAATGAGGTAAAAATATAAAAGACCGGCAAATTATTTCTTTTCAGTTCGGATTTTAAATAATGATTTGTATATTATTTAATTCCTATTTATTTACAACTCGACAAAGTAATTGTGGTCTGAAGGAAAGAGAATTATAAGGATTACATATTAGTTTTAATTACGTAGAATTAGCTAAAGGACCCAAAGTATATTTATAACAATTATTACGACTTTATTACCTTTATTTATACTACAACCTCTCATATGCATGCGTAATGTTTTAGCCTGTATTTATTTTAATAACATCAATCAATTGCAAAGATAATTTTAATTAACATCATTATAAAAAACTGTTCATGACTTAAAGTTCAAGAGCAGATCGATAATATGTTTATGTAAATAGACTATTATCATATCGGTTATTGCTTGTTGAAAAAATAACTAACGTCAGCCCTTAATTGCCCTACAGCTGGACATAAGTTTTCTCTCATAATGAGAGAGTTTTAGACCATAGTCCACCGCGCTAGCCATGCAAATCGGTAGACTTCAGCCACCTTTTAGTTTTTTTTAAGAACACTTAGGTGTGTAGGTTTTCTCGCGATGTGTTCCTTCACCGTAAAGCAGTTATAATTAATTTACAGTACGCACGTCATTTAATAAAATCAGTGGTGTCTGCCGTGAATTAAAACCTCGTACCTTCGATTGAGATACTGAGTTTCAGCCATTTTGAGATCTTTTTTTAAAAGCTCCGTAAATGTACCGCTCCATAAGTGTGCTCCTAATAAAAATATAGTTAACCTCCCATTACAACAGTAATGGGAGGTTAATATGGTACAAAATGTACCTTATAAAAATATAGTTAACCTCCCATTACTGTTGTATATAATTAAAGAAATTCGTTTTAAGTCGTCATTAAAATACACACATAAATACATAAAATAGCAAATTATCTATAGAGTAAGGTAATAGTTCAATTGGTTCGTAAGTGTTTCTGAAACACTCAATTAATGCAGTGCTATCTGCTTGAGCGGCAACTTTTTTAATAGTCCAGTGCTCGGAGCAAGTGATTCATTACACAGTGACTTCGAAGTGCTACGTACATTATAATTAAGTGCAGCCTTACATAATGCAACAGGAAGCGATGATTCCTGCTCGCGATCGCTACGTGCTCGTCGCTTCTTCGACGAGGCAAATGGGCTTCTTTTTATGAATAGATTGAAATTCAGACAACTTGTATATACGAGACTGCCGAAAGGAAGATCCAATTTGTTTTCGTAACACTTTTGGTAAGATTAAAATATGTAATTATATTTTACATAATGATGAGTATTTGTTATATTCATTATGAATAATTATTAAATATTAGTAAAATTGTTAAATATCATGTTAATAATTGAATTTCTGAATAATTATAACATTCCACTGAGTTTACAATCTGTTTTAATGAAATAATAAATAAGAACCATGCACTAATTATAAATTATTAACAAAATGTTTATGATATACAATAATTAATAAAAATCATTAAAAACAATTATATAATATCTTTTTATTTACTTATGTGAACTAAAACGGTTATAATAAACTAAACATTTACGAACAAACCCCAAGCCGTGTCCGCGCGGGGCATCTCACGCTACTGGTGTAATTAATCAACAGGTGACCTAATCAGCTGTATCAGATATCTTCAACTGAAATACGTAACAAAGTTCTCCAACATTAAGCACTGCATACATCTCCGCAATCATTTGCATCACTCTCACACCTCACTTGCACTGCCAGCGAATCATTTCACAGTTTCTCAATAAGACGAACGTAATTCATTACGTACAATAAACATGATTATACAGGAAAATACTCCGACACCAATATAACCGCTTATTTAAGGTATTTAAACAAGTAATATGATCTACATAAAGATTATATTTAATATTTTGATTGTATGGTAGCGTTAAATAGGTGCATCATTAAAATTAAATTATCTCTAACAATAGACTTCAACGCGCTACTCCAGGTATGTTTGTGAATAAAGCTATTAGAAACCGTTTATACTGAATATAAATAGAGAGGGTGTCGCAAGGCTCCTTTGCCGCCCTCGGCCGCGTACCCGTCCGTAGATAATCGAATTATGTTAGCGCAATGATAACTGTGCGTTAAGTAGGACTCTTCATACAAACCAGTCTTGACAACTATTTAGTATCTTGATATCATTTTGATAGAGAAATTTACCGTTTTCTATCGATAAATTCCCAACATTTGTCAATATTACGTGCTCAATAATAAATAAACGAACTTATTTGGATACATGAAGTTATTGAAAAGTACAGTCCTTCATTTTAGGTACTGTTACCTATCAAACTATCAATAAGTATATGACAACCAGTATTGGTGAGGTAGTCTCACACTATATTAAACAGAGATAGCAACTTTACAACAAATAAATATTTGATTGATTGATTGATTGATTGAACACAAGTACTATCTATAAATATATAATAATTCTTAATTCAAATAATTATACAATGAATAAAATTGAAGTATCTGTTTGTAATGACAAAATAACAGATTTTTATTAAACGCTTACAAAAATATACACGGTATACATAAGAAAGAAAAACATTTACATTCTTTATCTAACTATCTGTGTCTGCGTGTTTGTCCCCGTACCAAAAAATGTGTGTACGCTCCTCGCGTACGCAGCGGTCGTAGTCATCGTAAATGTATCAGGCCTCTTTATGAATTCTTTTTTCTAATTTGTTGAAGGTTGACTCGCTACGTACATGAACAGCTCTTGTATTTTCGTGGAAAAGTGAGAATAACGGCTGACTTACAAATATAGCGATGATCATCCACAGGAGGGGAAATCTCTCTATCGAACGCGGGTCCTAACCCGCGTTCGATACAAAGTTGATTAGAGATATTCATGGGCGACTGTGACCACTTATCACCTGTACTCTTAGTTTGAGTTAGTATGAGTCATTTTTTATGTTTTCGCCCTTACATTGTAAAGTACTTTGCAATGTTGAACGTTAAAGAACTTTGAAAACGTAAAGGATTCTTGTTTTGCGAAAACGTAACAAACTAGCACTAAGGGCACAGGTAGAATGTATGCTGGTCTGCTAAAAACAGACTATTAAGATAATTATTATCTCAATCACCCTGAATATTGCAATAATAATTAAGTAAACGATTATTATCATACATGTTAGTATAATAAATATATGTAAAATAATTAATTAAGAGTTTATGTGATAAATAAATAATTAGACATATTATCATGTAAATTTAATATGTAAATTTGTAACTTTACCTAGTGAACGTTGTCCGTAGAGGACATTAACGTGGATTGAACTGCTAATTACAAAAAGTGACATAAAATTATCTTAAACTTTATGTCATTTTTTGTAATTAGTAGAGTAAAATAATTTAAATATGTATTGTTTAGTACACAGTACATAGCATATAGTCTCGAAGTCGCTCAACCTAATCCTAAGCCATAACATTAGCAGTACTTCTGCAAAATTATCAAGGTTAAGGAATTCAAAGTCCTTTTTTATTTTATGCCTCGTTTAGGATCCTGTTAAAAATATGTAAGCAACAACTACCAAACTTATATGGCTTAAGCAAACTTGCGTACAGCTGTACTGTACTACATTTTCAGGGTTAAAGACTTGAAGGTCAAATTTAAATAGTGTGTCTCTGCTCAATAAACTTATTATACCTATATGCGAAACAGCCATGTAGGTAACACCTGCGGATAGGAAGGCAGTAGCACTCAAACGTCAAAAAAAAACGTCTCTTATTACATAGCACATAATACCTAACTCCTACGGTTAAGGCATTAGGTATCAATGCATTATCAGGTTTGAGGAGTTAAAGTTCAAAATTTTCATCTAATATCATTATATCACTGCTTAGTAAACTTATTATACATCCGTAAGCACTAAAGGGCTAACTCCTATGACTTAGGCTTGCAGAATGGTCAGCTTCTATAGTCAAGATTTGAAGTACCCCTACATCATCAGGGTTGAGGAGTTGAAGGTCATAACTATCTTCTTACATCTCCGCTCACCATTCTTATTACATATTCGTAAGCGCCAAATGGCGAGCTTCTAGAATTTAGATTTAAAGTACCTTATGTATTATCAGGTTTGAGGTCA
>DWTU01001622.1:0-12855 GCA_018251515.1 Cecropterus confusis | reverse complement strand
AAAATGAAATTGTTATAATTTATATGTTTTTGTCATGGTATATTTAAGAAATTTTATTTGATATTATGTAGTAATAAAGCGTGGGGTGTTTTTGGGATATGCTTCACTTTCGCTTTTAGCACCCCACGCTTTATTACGATAAATAGTTTTCTAATTGATCTATTTTTTGTAACTTATACAAAATTACTATCATTTTTTTAGTTCAGTAACTATTATTACTTTACTAACCCTGACGACTAAGTCGGTACGCTTATGTGTATACGTGTTTCTCCATAACCAGTCGCTCTACGGCGTGTAAATTAGATTACAGCACAGCAATGTTTAACACTGTTGTTATAAGCCAGAAAGCGGTGTGGCGGTGCTGCTTGTACAGTCCAATCATAAAGGGTTGTACTAGTTTTAATACTACTTGTTCGTTTAATGTCGAATAACTCCCATAACTCCATATGCGTTCATTATAATTTAAATTAAAAGCAAGTATAGCTATTTTTATTATAAACAAATGTTCCATTTTTTTCAATTCAAGAGAAACATGGAGTTTGGGCTATACAAATGAAACGCCGATAAAATTATTTATTAATATTTCTCATAAGCGTTCGGAAAATTTTTAATTTCCGCATAGCTTTTGATGTACGTCTGCTTTTCTTATTTATCGTATAATATTTATCTCGAAGAATTTCCATATCACACAGATTCTCAGTAATGACATTGTAAAATTTATTTTATAGGTTTTCAAAACTTTTATTTTTTTACATTCTACATTTTTCATCGAATTGAAGTAGCAGTCAAGCATGCAGTCCACCTGATGGTAAGGTGTTACTGTAACTAAGCAAGATTTGGCTTCTTCAAAATAATAGATGTCTATAAGTAGATTTGTCTATGCTTACTTCTCTGACCTTGGAGAGTTTTATAGGTATATCAACTCAGGACATGGCAATGCACTGAGTAGTTGATATGCCTATGAAAATCTCTATTAATTTGGGTGCTACGCTTTCTGGTGCAAGGTTTATATTACGGACATGCAACGGACATTACGGACATATTACGGAAATGCATGCAAAGATTTTCTAATATCTACATTACTTTTTTACTCGCACATTTGTGTATTTATGGTACGCGTAAAGCAAGATTTCCTAGTATTGGGTAATAGGTGAATACTTTATTGTGAATTTGCTTATTTTTATTATTATTTAATTCTATTTTTTTTCAAAAAAAGTCTTATAATAAAAGTTAATAATCACTTTATTCTTATTATTGTTAGTTATATGGAAAGGCAGTGATTATTACAGAAAGAAATGTAAACTTTAATATCATAAAATTGATTCCTAAGTCGAAAAATAAAGATTAAGACATTTTCTATTAACGACCCTTTATTCCAAGCCATTTATTTTTTTCAGTCTGTAGTTGAATATCCATAAAACGAAATGGCGGGGCGACTACTTCACGGTTGGTTATGTCTATCATGATTCTAGATTTATAAAATTTTACAACATAAGATACTTGGAAGCATAAAAAGCTAAGATAAAAGTGTTCATCCTTAACAGGTTTACCATCGACTTTTTGGAGAGTTTTGTATTTTGAGTGCGTCCTCTAAATGTCTTAGACTTCTTCCTACGCTTCGATTTTTATTTTATTGTGTCTGTTTTTACATTTTTGGAAACGATTCGGCTTAATATTATTGTCTATTTCAACCCATGGATGCTGTTTAAGAGATCCTGTTTTGTGAATTTTCGTAAACATACAATATTAACTTTTTTTGTAACTTGTTCAGAAATTTCGCAATATATACAAATAATAGAGTTTTACCAGCTATGATAAGTTTGTTGCAGTTTTAATATCTATAATAATTCTATTGGCCTTATTAAATCCCTGATTTAAAGGAATAAAAGTGCTAAATTCAAATGTTAATAGGTTTTGATATTTAATATCTAAAATCTATCCATACGCACCAAACTTGTGTTTATTTGTAATTTATATAAAGTAACCACTGGATTCCACATTTGCGCTACCTTAAAACCATCTTCTCTGTTAATGTCTATTCATAAGCCTAGGGCTGGTATCCGGTAAGCGTCATCACTTTCTACTTTTGGTAAGAGAAACAAAAGAGATAAAAACATTCTAAGAACTTTAACAGTGATCTCTATTTCTACGATATTCGGTATGATAAGCGAGACGTTCGGGTATATATTTTACTTCTCTGTGATTGAACAGAAAGAGCGAAGTCGTTGTAATGTCCAATGGCTAATCGACAATATCTTGGAATTGGATAAAAATCTTAAAAACAAAATTGAGAAGTAAACTTGAAAGAAATCACCGATTTGTTGCCAATTTGCAATAATATTATTTCAATGACACCAGACGATGCGGACAAAAGAAAAGACTTGGCAGTAGGCTCGAAAGAAAATAATCGGAATAAAAGAGGGTTAAGTAGGTTAATTACTTTGAAAATTAGAGTTTGACAGAGCGAAGCGATGATATTCCTCGTTCGTTTTACAGAATACTAAGTAAGATGTTCTCATTCGATTTTGCTCGTGGCCCGTGAAATCATCCACTTACACAGTGTCCTAGGTTTGACACGTTTTGTAATAAGACTGTATTAGTTTGGAAGCGTTCGAGGGTATGTCGTTACTTGGTTGATACTTTAACTTTAAACTCAAATATTTATAGGTAGATTCAATGTATTACAAGTATTATATCTGCTAAGGAAACCAACTTGTCTGAGGAAATCTGAGGTGAATGAAAGATGTGTGGTATCTATAAAATGTTACTAAAACTAATTCAACACTTGCTGATAACATAACATTAGGATTCTCTGGGTTTTGGATGTCATTACAATGCCCATACTAATCGGTATATTAAGCATGTTGTTGTAACTAACATAGCTGACAGATGATAGTCAGGGAGTTCGTTCTCCGGCTTGGGTTACATATTATTATTTATTTTATTTCAATTTGTTATTTTTGTTTGGAATTTTATGTGTTAGGGTTTGTGTAAACAATATTTATACCTTCTTCATATATAAACTATAATTGTATCTTCGCAAAGGCGAAACTAGGTAATATTTGTTTGCATGAAGTACAAATATGATGAAAATAAAATAGCGTAGCGTGATGGCATGAATCAAGCGAGAAGGCCTGATAGCGATGTGGTGATTAATAATGGAAATACGGAGTTAAATTAGAGTTAAGCGGCCATTTTGCAGTAGTTTTCACTTTGACCCTAATTTAGTTGTTCAGTATACGGGTTGTTGTGACCGCAAGGGAACAATGGAGATTTGCCATCAGTATAATCGTTCGTAGTTAAGGGGCTTCAAATAGTTTTGCGTAGTTGAGGTATCTACTGATGTTTTCTTAAAAACGGAGTAGAGACAATTATAAGTTAATTTATAAGCTTAAAACGTCCTACGGCTTTATAACCCTAGATTGGAGATATATTGGAGATTGTTTTAGCGTGATAAGTATATAGTCCGTGGTGTTACGTAGTCACTGTTGAAATAGTTAATTTGTATCATTGATTTAATATAATAGAGTAGTTTTCTAGTGCAGTCCACCTAATGGTAATTGATCACTGCTATTTATTAATAACTGTGACTAGCTCCAAAGAGAACTGATGTTTTATGTGAAGAAGATAGTCGCCATGCATTTCAATATCCACACCCATCCACTGAAATGTAAGAATTACTTCATCCTAAATATAAATGCATAATTGTTCTGCCACCTTTTAAATTGTTGCGGTAGCTGTTACACACTTCCTAATAGTTCCAGATTCCGCGTTGCGATGATTTCGCTAGACCTGTTTGTGCTGTGTAATTACGGTTTTCGATTTGTTATGGTTTGTAGGTTCTCATAAGACAAACTTACCTACCTAAAGGATACGATTCAACGTGGTCTTCAAGACAAGTAATGCTTTTGTAATTGAGCTCAAATTTAATCTTGGTGACATTTTGCAGCCTTTTAATAGCCGCTGGAATGAGAACACTTTTGCAGTATCTATTACATAAAAATAATACTCAAGGCGGTCACAGATGCGTTGTTAGGAACTAAGTTGAAACTATGGAGAAGTGTAAAGAAACGTCATATCAGATAAATATTCACATATTTTATATACTTGAGTGCTATCTAAGTTACTAAAAGCTCCAGACGAGCAAATAAAAAGCTAGGATTTACTGAAGTAGCGGGGAACACAAAGTTTTCCAATTGATAATAATTTTCATTGTGATGCAACACAAAGGCGAGCGAAAAGTATGGAGTTCTGAAATAAATTCTTAATTTAAGAGCTGACTGAACGCTATCTGAAAGGAAAGTCGGGATTAGAAGAACAAAGAGCACGGCTCAGCTGACTGCGGGACTTAATTTTTTTGTTTACTTGTATATTGTTCCGTCTATACAAATTGGACCATCGACTTTTGTAATTAATGTTTTGTCATTATAGAAATATAATAATAACGGAGGCAGAAAATTTTAAACTTGTTTGAAAATCTCTGCCGCATTTTACGTCACGCCTGACTAACCTTAAAAACCTTGGCTTTCAAGGTTAGTCAGGCGTAAAAACACATTTATTGCTGAGTAGGACTCGATTCTCATTTGGTAATTACAGTTCCATGCGTGACAGTGACTAATCGCTTTCAGGTCGAATCCGCGCTCTATGCACGATTGTTTTTTAAATTATTTATAGATACACGGAGATCTACAACGAATATCCAAATGAAAGATTTTGGATAACTGGCTAGGAATCGAATTTAAGTAATAGTTTGTTGTTTGATTTTTTAATAATCATGAAATAATCGTTGTAAATATGAGGAAATGAGTTCGAGTAACATTTAATTACTTTAATTAATCTTCAGAAATATTGTGAAACGGCGCCTGTAAGGTTTTAACACTGCGGCGTTAAATTAGTAAGAACGTTTATTTTACAGTAGAGTGTAGGTTGTTAGTGTGTATCAAGTGAATACTGTGTATAATTTACAAAATCATGAATTTACGTTTCACGTTATTACGCGGTGTCTGTAAGTGTAGAACTTACTGTTCTGTAAGAACTATACATGTCTGTAACTTATATGTTCAAGACATTCATGTAAATCTATGAATAACTACAATACATATTCAACTATGTAATCACAAGCCATAAACGTATATAACAAATAAACTAAAATTCTTATTAAATAAATACCAATCTAGGAACCTCAAATGATCCGTGCTTCCTTCAAAATGAATATTGAGTGCCGTTATAGGCCACGATAAATTCCTGCGGTTTTTCACAAATTGATTTGCATATTATGAATGTGATGAATGACCGAGCCATTGTTATATTAATAACCGTACCGCACGACCGTTTACGATTGTCCTTTTTAATTTAGAACTTATTCATGGATCTTATTTCTGACAGGAATTATAAGCGACGTATGAAGTAGGTAGGGTGTAGGGGCGTTAATTTTAGTATGAGAGTTGACGTTCGTTTTATGATTGGGTTTTTGCATGTGGGGCAATAATACAAAGATCTATCTTGTGTGAGATATAATATGTCATAAGCACAATGATAGAGACAATAGAACAGAAATAAGGGGAGGGGAGTGTGATGCACGATTTCTTGCCGATTAAGTCGCATATAATAAAATTTTCTTATTGAATACAAAACGACCGTTACTCAAAAGGACCTGAAATCGTTGCATTTAAAAATACCTAACAGTTATTTGCTCATAAAGTTATTAATTTCTACTTATTGGTTTACACATAAATTTTCAAATGTCTCGTCAAAGACCACAAGGACCTTTCAGTTAAGTCACATAAGACGGTTATTACTAAACTTTGTTAATATATGTTATCTATATTTGAATTTGAATCAATTGGGGTAAATGTCGTGGGTGTAAAGAATTCTACATTAAATTATAATTTGATAAATTACCTTATGTAGGTATTACTTTTATATAGATTGAAATAAGTAATATAATTTTTGAAAGCATTACTTTATATGATAAGTTTCTTTACTTTTTACCCGGCTGCGTCAGAAGGACGGTAATGTTTTTAAGCGTATGTATTTATGTCCCTTTCATGACACGCTTTTTGACATAATTATGAGGTTGGTTTTTTTTATTGGCAGAGTGACATGTATAATTTGAAAATATTGCGCTTGTAAGTAGAAAAAAGAGAGGGAAAGGGTGATAAGAAAACATTTTTTTATAGTATGGAAGTAGCAAATGAGCATGCAGCCCACCTAATGGTAAGTGGTTACTGTCTCTCATGGACATCTGTAATCAACCCTAAGTAAGATTAAAGTCTCATCGAAGATAAGCCACAGATGCGTTGCTACCCCTGCATACTAAGATGGAATGCCTCGCAAAAGTATCTCTCCCTTACCACACCCTTCAGACCAGAATACAACCAACCAACCAACCACCAACCAACAGCGCATAATACTGATTTTATTAGGCAGAAATAATAAAAATAACTGTATCACATGAAAGCTACTAAATAGACCATTAAAACTTTATATTCAAAACACGTTTAAGTGGAATAAATAGCGTTGAACTATACTATTTTAAAGCACAAACACGACTCCTTAAAAATAAATAAATGTGTATAACAACTACGTTAAAAGTAGGTACCTACTACAATTATGAAGAATATATATATTCTTACTACCTGAATCTGTATATATATACATGCCGAATATATAACCTCTTTCCTTTGGGGACTCGGTAAGATATACCAAATGGTCATTCTATGTTAAGGTGGGGATGAATAAAAATCACAAAAAATACCAACACTACGTCTATCACCGTGTACAGTACCGTACACTCATAATATATAGGTAATGTTGATTTGCATATTACTTATTGAAATGAGACAGGATTTTAACGAACTTTATTGTTAAATCTAGATACCTACTCATTCGTGTACGTTCGTCCATTTTAATAATTTTCGAAGCTGCCACAATAATAGTGGCCGCTTATCAAACTATTTATGTAACCGCTAATGATATTATGATTAACTTAAAGTATTAGACAACACATTTGAACTTTTACATGACACGATAAAGCTCTAGATATCTTTGTAATAAAACAATAAAGGTTTATATTAATTGCAAGCAGTTTTACCAGTTATTTTTATATATTTTTCAATGGAGCATATTTAGTAACATTTGGATACATGACTCGCTATTTACTCTCGACTTAGAGGCAAAAAAGCGCTTGACCCGCTATTGACACGAGGTTAGCAGACGCGCGCCGAGAGCCTCTGATAACGCAAACCCGCGCTGTTTGCTTTCAATTACGCGACGGTCAACAACCGGTCATACACTTTTCATGAAACAATTTCGCAGGACTTAATGCACCTACATGTTTGCTCTCATAACGAGTACATGTAACACATGGATTGCATGTTAATAGTCTATTAAAACCTAAATGAAGTGTAGGTACATATTATCTGTGTAAGTGTTAATAAAATTGTACGTTACTGGTTACTGGCTTCATCCGGCTAATAGAAACATGATAATGGGTTGCTGGTGTATTGCAAAATGATTTTATACAATTTATTTTGAGGTGTATTCACATACAACGATAAATAACTCGGCCTTTGTCATTAATAAGTACAAATGTATTTTGTTTTTAAACAACTATTTAAATTTGATGGAAATATCAATTGCATTTTGTTCAGTAGTAAGGACGGGTGTTAATTGAAGTGCTATGTATTTGAAGCTAAAAAGAGGTAGGTAAATCCCCATTTATATATCTAATTTCGTTCGTAGACACTTTTCCTATCCTTCTCATTTTATAGATTTTTGTTATATAGACGCCTTACCTGTCATGCGTATCACGCGTACGTAGTGTCTTAATGCCTTAGTGTCTTAATGTAGATGTCTTAATGCTCGGTCTATTATTAGGGGCGGTGTGTTTTCAAGTCTTCGGATGCGCGTGCAACGTGGCAATGCCTTGGCTGGCAGGCAATGCTTCCAGATCATGATTAATTACAGTGTATCCTACTTAAAATACTGTAATAAAATTTTGCTGTAAACAGTAATGAACCATTACAGTATGCAGTAAAAAGTTGAAAATACCGTAAATTTACTGTAATTAAATTACATTTACATTACATTATAATAACTGGGCTAATATGAAGCGGGCGCATAGCAGCGGCCCCCGAAGGCAGAATATTTTGGCAGAATAATTCAAGCTGAAAGGCACGGCACAAGGCACCAGGTAGTATGGTGCTATAAAACCATAAAACTTCTTCTAATTATGTAAAAAAACCGAGTTTGGAAGTGGGACACTAATAGGTTAATAATGTAAGTTGATAATGATATAAGTAATTTTGTTTTGTCGTTATTGTTCATCTCAAGTTTTTTGTTTAGACGAAATTAAATAACAAATTACGTTATATAATTTCGTCTCAAGTATTAAGTTTCTTTCATAAACAATGATAAGATGTCGAGCGATGTAATGTGTTTGTTTACTTCTTTCGAAACAAGTTTGAAGTGCAATATACCTCACAAGTTTGTGAACGTCTTATAATGTAAAAGTTTTAATTTCATTCGCAACTACTAGTCTCTACAAGTCTACATGTTTCGCTTACCTACGAAACTTGACCTAATATATTTATATCTATATGTTATTTAAAAACCGAGCTGCTCTCAGATATATAGGTTTCATCGCGTACAGGGGCAATAGACATTTATGTATTGTAACAACATATGCGAAGCAATGTATAAATTTTAATCGTTGACCTGTTCTTTTTAACGTATAGAATTTGTAATAGATGCTGCAGTTCACCTATAATTAAATCATTGCCTATATATATATTTATAGTTAAATATTATATAATTAAATCGCCCATACATTTTATATACAACTAATTTCATTTAAGAATGTTATGGGTACTCACGATATGCGGTTATTTAATTTTTTTTGTAATATTTCAACCCAGTTACATGAATCGTGATCACGGCGAAACTGTGGTGGAGGGGAGAAACCGTTGATAGGCACTAGTAGTACATTAAACTATCTACTCTACGTCTAGTTCGTTTTTCTTTTTTAGGTTCCATATCACGAAATACAACACCACACAAATACAACCATCTTCTCTGTTTAGAATATTTTTAATATCTTTTGCTCCTCTTACTAAACGAAACAAGTAATGTCTGACTGACTGAGGTTTACGCGTTTCGATCCAAAACGAACTAAAGATAGGTTAATCTACCACTAGTGCTTGTCACCGGTTTCTCCCCATCACCGTTGTTTCGCTGTGACCACGATCCATGTAACTGGGTCGAAATATCGGCAAAAAAAAAATTAAAAACACCGCGTATAGTAAAAACTCGTAAAATTTATAAGGTTATTCTAAAACTAATTTCATGTAAAGAAGAAATCCTGTTTGCAATCGATCCAAACCGATTGACAACCGATATTGACCGCAATTTCATATCAAATTAAGAATATCAAGTAAATGACCCATAACCGCAAAAATATTGGAGGATTGTAAATATATGGGCTACGTAAATATTGAAAAACTGTGCATTGATATTCCGACGGGTAATTCATGACGGGTGAAACTGTGAGAGGCGCTTCGTTGTAATTATTTTATTAAACTTGGCCGTAATTTGAGGGAGTACACAAGTTTTATTGTTATAATTGTAATGAAATATCAAAGAGAGGTTTTATTTTGTATCGTTTGGCGTAAAGCAATTATTTTCTCGGAGCAATGTAAACAAGCTATTTTAATTGTATCTTAAAATAAACGGCGAAATTTACGTAAAGCGTTATTAATGTGCTCCATTAACGCAACAAAGTAAATTCATTTATTATTATTGTATTCCTGATAACGAGATATTTTAATTGTATTATTTTATTGTTTGAATTTAATGAAGACTTGAAATAATACTTCAGTTTATATTAAATTATAACGAAATGTGTGTCATTTCATAAAAAAAATATTCCTTGATTTTTAACTGTCGATGCATTCGATACACATAGTCACGATACACACGTCTGAATGTTTTTTATTTTATTTCGTACTTGCTTATAGTTTTGCATAGTGTTTAAGCTCAGTATTAATTCTCGTAGAGAGAAATAATATCAAAGAGTCTATCCGTTAGTTATAGACATCAATCCTAACATATTGTTACCTAAGATTCAAGGATAACATGTTATTTCCGTTAGCAAAAGGATATTTGGGAACATATTTTTTTTTCTTTTTAATTGTTTCAATTTACTGAGTTGCTAATTTGTTATATAGTTCTAAAGTACTAAACAAACCCAATATT
The DNA here is from genome assembly GCA_018251515.1 of Cecropterus confusis. NCBI lineage: Eukaryota > Metazoa > Arthropoda > Insecta > Lepidoptera > Hesperiidae > Cecropterus > Cecropterus confusis. Next base: position 2,601 of record DWTU01001622.1, on the reverse strand, counting down.
TTTGTATTTAGTAATAGTAAATCTAAAACTAATAATCAGTAGTTAGTCACGGTTGGAAAACAAAGGTTTTAATGAGCGAACTTAGCGCGGTATCGTGATCCTTCTGTTGTGGTTAACTGCATTTAGAGCTGCCCTTTCATCTTTTTGTTTACTCTGAGGTTTTGTGGCACGGTATTTCTTAATGCCCCTATTTTGAGTGCAGTTCATCGCACTTAAAAATCATGTTCGCCTTATCGTCGTGCCTGATACGCTTATCGCATGAATACATTTTATTTTGCGTTGGAAATATTAATTACTTCGTGGTTACAACATCGGTTAAACGCGCGGTATTTTCGGATTCATACCAAAGGCTCCAGCATTTTCTGGTGGCGAATTAATTGTAAGGAAATAGGTATACACATATTTGCACTGCATAAGCGATTTTAATTAATTTATTTTAGTATATGAAATGTACTACGTGTTACGTGTACTACGTGTGCACTAACTGTTAAATATATTTCATACATACAGTTAAACATACAATAATCATACAATAATCTATTGGTGTCATCATAAATAATTTATGAGTCCATCATCAGATCCGTTCTAAGACATCAAATTAGTGTATTGTCATCCAAAGTTTCACTCGTGTATGAACGTTAAATGTCAGTTAAAATTGACTTCGAAGCAAACTTCAAAAATTTGATTATTTAAGAGTAAAGCGTAAAAAGAAATCTTACTGTTCTATATTCTACTTGGACAAAACCTGTATAAATATATTGTAGACGGGTTACTATTCACAAAGACGAGGTATCAGATCTTATTATTATTACAAAGACGAGGTATCAGATCGTAATGATTTATTTTGCAAATAGTGCCGGTATTTATATAGAAATTTCGAAAGACAACCACTCAAACATAACCAATTTATTTATATTAATTTATATTTTTATATATTCGTTTGTTTTATTTTCTTTCATATTTATATTTGGGACGCGGCGTTCAATGTGCCGGTTGGCACTGTGGAGTATGCTTTTTCTATGCCTCCATAATATGCTCCAAACCTTCTGAGAAATAAACTTCTAACAAGTGTTCCAGATGTAGGTTGGATGGCCAAAAGTAAACAACACTTTTTAAAGGAATTAATTCATTTATCCGATTAATTACATTGTAAGCCGGTGTTTTTGTTAGTAGCTAAGTAAGCCACATTAGACGGTGAACGTGGGCTTGTTACTTTTAAGTAAACAAGGAAGACCCTGTTGGTGTAAAATGCAGGCTAGCTATTGTGTTCTTACAGTAAATTTATTAGGTATGTACAACATTGCTAGGAAAATACAAAAATTTAAGAAAAAGAGAATATTTGATATTTATTCATAAACAGGTTATTAACATTACACTTTAGCTATCTTTATTATCAGTTTATAAATTTAGATCCAATAAAAATATTTCCTCATAACGTGTACAATACAATATCTATTTATACATATAGATTTGTAATATTTATGAATTAATTACGCATTTATATTTATTTATATTGTGATTTATTTTTGTTATTTATGATCACATGGCACAACTTAAATACCATTATGTTTATATATATTCTTATCGATGTTTATAACTAGTATTGTCAGTGGTGTTTAACACAAGCCACAATCATATCAAGACATATATTTTTTCCTTGTAAAACATATCTTTTATTGTAGGCGTATTGGTTTACGTCGTCGCCCGCCGGTCACGATTTACTGCATTGTGTTGCTTTCTTTTCTTCACTTGTCTGAGGTTTCCTTGTATCGATTTTTTATTGTCTTCCTTTAATTACTCCAATTCAATATACATAACAAGCCATCATTTTTACAATATATAACCATAAAATTTAAAATCTGTTATTTTTTTTCACTTATAAATGTATTTCAGACTTATGTTAATGTTTATTTCGAAAATTACAATTATATCGATATTAAGTAGTCAGTACGTTGTGATTTCAGCCTTCCTAAATTATATATCAAATCAAAAGGAATTTAAGGAAACAAAAGGAATCTAAAATTATTTTAACCAGAACAAAATTTTCCCCAAATAATGAGTACATATTCAGAAATGGAACCTATATTGTTCACGGTTTTCCGTTGCGGTAAGTACTAGTAATAAACAATAGAGCAAGTTCAGCACTAAAAGCCCTCATCAATAAATTAGCTTTAGAAATTATTACTTACACATATACATATTGTACGTCATAATAATGGAGTGGCGTCTGATAACTGGGAAGCCGTGACAATGGAGGTCGGAAATATCAATCTTGTTAACACTCCATTTATTGTACCTTTAAGAGTTGATACTGTGATGGCTTCTCGCTATTTTATACAGATGGCACTACGTGTACGCTGAATTACATTCATGATGTTTGTAATATTAGTTCTATGTTTTTTTATTTATATTAGTGAACATTCGACTTCCTTATAATAAGCGTTCCGCTTGTGCCGCTTTGTTGCCACGACGGTACTCATACTCCATAATTACTAAAATATTTAATGTATCCATGATAATGAAAAATGTTCGAATGCGATGAAAACAATACACTAACTATTAAACAAATGACGATTTTAGAAAAAAGAACTCCATGTTTTT
>DWTU01001621.1:0-12855 GCA_018251515.1 Cecropterus confusis | reverse complement strand
AAAAAAGGCACGGACGAACAGTCTGTGGAGTTGTAGTTTTATTTAAAAAAAAAAAAAAAAAAAAAAACAACTTTATTCAGAACCGATTCTACCTGAAGTCGATCATAGATACGTTGCCACTCCAGAGGGCTAAAATGATCGCCTCATAACCCTTTACGAAAGTCAGCAGGCATTCACGTCCTTCCACTGAAAGGCTAGAACTACATCATACTCTGTGGTTCGATCCTGGAAGCACCCATCCGCCACACCTATTTTTGTTTAAGCAGCTGTGGTATGCGCTGTTTGTATAAACTTAGTCCTCAAGGATAGCAAAGGATTTGTGGCCAACACCAAACCAAGTAAGCCAGTTTTTTCTTGTCCATTCTTCTCAAGCATTGATTGAAGATCTATCTGTGAAAAGCATTGCGCTATCCGGTGGATGGTATGCGTTTGTTACTTAAATCTTTATCTATAATCTAGACATATAAATAAAAGTAAAGTCCACCACATCCATGTACGATACTGATAACAAAACTTCAATGACTAAAATGTTTGTCTGTCTGTTCCGGATAATCTCTGATACCGCTGGACCGATTATGACAGGACTTTTACTGTTGGATAGCTGATGTCATAAAGCGTAACTTAGGCAACTTCTATTTTAGAAAATGTAATTAGGATTTCGGTTGTCAGTTGCTATCAGTTATGAACAAACAATGCTATCAATATTTTAAAATTGTATAAAGTCTAAAACTTCGGATTTATGTAATTATGTCAAGTTTTTAAACGCGGGTATAACTGCAGGGTTCAGTTTGTTATATATAAAAATGTGATGGTGTGTGTCTGTTTGTTACTCAATCACGCAAGAACCACTGGTCCAAATTATATGAAATTTAACACAAATGTAACTTTACCGGGTCCACTTATAGGTTACTTTTGATTTCGATGGTTTGCACTAATTAAAGATGGCGACTATTTTATGTCCCGCAGCGAAGCACGGTACTTCAGCAAGTATTATAAAAATTAAACACTTATCTTGGCATCTGAATCGATCGTTTAGTAGTTATGCTATGCTGTTTATTTAGTACCTTTAATGTTTATTAAATACCATACCTACAATGTCGTTGGTAATTGCAATTTATGTACGTATACATACAATGTATCAAATGGTACTAGTTGTCTGTTTGCGCAATAAATTTTAACTTATGAGGGGAACGGTTTTACAAAGTCGAGGCGAGTAGGTAGGTACATTCTCGGTGGATATGAATGAACGATAATACGAAATTATGAACATAATTGCAATTATAACTCATCTGATAACACATGCAACCCTTAATTGCATGCAACATATTTTTTAACTTAACTGTTTATAATTTAGGTATACACAATTTTTTAAACTTTTTTGCTTCCTATATATTTTTAAAGTTAAATTAGTTGTTTTGTTTACTTCTCTTTGTAAAGTTTCACTTCGTACTAATTTTATATGTGCGAAAGTTCATATTTGGACCAACAAACTATTATAAAATAATTTTAGTTTTGTTTATATGCATCGTTAAAATATCGTGATCGAAAAATTGTACCTACATAGATTACATGTAATTGAAAATAATTATAATTAAAACAATAAATCGCACGAAATGCAAATAATAAAACAACTAGCCTGTATAAGTAAAGAGAGAATAACATTATTTAGGACGAAGAAAGTCATGAGGGAGCTAGACAGTCACTAGTTAGGTCAATGTATGATACCAATATAATAGCAACAGTACCCATTCCATTAATACATCCTAAGAGCGATGATATTTGGTGAGACAATCCGAATAATTGCATTCCCCATAACTCACAGTTAATGCACGATCATAACATTAATTTGAAAGATGATAGCGATGCTGATATTAAGGCGTCAACGAATGGTGCGTCTACCGCACATCGGTCATAATATTTCAACGCTAGCAAATGCACCGCAGCCCGTGATCTATTGCGACAGACGGACAGATAAATTGCTTATAATTTATTATAGTGGAAGCCGTACCTAATTATGGCTTTGCAAAGTTGACTCATGCAGCGACGAGAAAAATGATTTGTGGTTATTATCTGTACAAGACGGTCTATTATGAAAGCCCGATTTTGCTGGCGGCGATGAAATAATTACGGGCAAGATGCTGGCTGCGATCTGTCATTTACACACGCAAACCTAAGTGCCTGCTATTGAAGTAAGGTTTACTGGATATCGATCAGATGTACAATTAGTGTTATTGAATTTTCTTCGAAAAATCTCATTGTCAGTAGTAATGTGGAGTTGTAATAAATGTATCTTGGTAAACTGATAATTTCTTGTATTTTATAAGCTCATAATATCTAACACATACTTAGTCTGTGTCAAACCAAAACATTACAGATATTTTAATACCTGTTTCCGTGGTGAACTTGAAAGTTACGAGACTTATTGTAATGGGTTTTTTAGTCGATAACTTATAAAAAATATTAATCACATCTAGATTACATGATAGCTAGTACGAGGATTGTAAAAACCAAGAAGTACCTCCTAAAAAGAATGAGATGTGAGTAAATACGTACATACTCAGTAAAGGTCACTCCATATATATAAGACCATTTTAGAATACACGGATCTGTATCAAGGATAGTAAACTGTGAAATACTCTATGAAGTACTTTCCATTATTGAGATGACAATTAATAAAGTTTAATGAAGGATTTACATCTTTCTAACCCCATAATTACCGAATAAGATAAGACAAAACTGAATAATGACAAAGATACCCACAATGTAATAGTATATAACTTAAATGTAATTGCGATGGGAGACTTCGTCTGCATGATTCACAAAGATGACGTTATCATGTTAAGGATTAAATTACGAGCATGTCACATGCATGTGACATTAATGAAATCACTAGTCCAACGTTTGAAGTCAAAGAGGTGTTTATGGTTTCTTTCGACGCTTCGTCTCCATAATGAAACTTAAGAAATGGTAGTAGATTATGATCGTTCAAGGGGACATGTAAGATTTTTTTATTTTGGCATCATATCGCTTGGACACGTAGCGAAATGTTGACCCAATTCTCGGCTAAATAAATAACTAAATGACGGATTTAGATTGTTTTTCTGGATTTTATTGTGTATTTGTCTGTGCCTTTTTATACTAACAACACGTATTTTATGACTAATATGAATGAAGAAAGCATTTTCTTCTTTCTGTATTACTTTTCTATTTCTTACAATTGGTGTTTAGCTGCAAATAATAGCATTGTTTTTCACTTTCCCTCTGATAACGTAAACAGTTTTGTCATAACTAAACACTAGTCTGTGTCGTTCTATTGGCAATGGTCGACACCGAATAATTTTATCGTAATACTCAAGTTTTACGACCAATAAATTTAGGTGTTCTAAGACCACTTTGCTAAATAGAAAGCTATTTATTTTATGCCTCTCCTAATTCACTATAATGCAAAAGGAAACCCATGATTCTAGTTTCTTCAGAATTTATGATGATATTTGCCAATTTTATGTGTACTTTGCCATTTAATTTATAGAAACGCCAATAAACTTCGCTGTGTGTTTCTTTTATTCAATAAACCAATATATTTAATCACGCGAACAGTGCCATTTATGGCATAACATAATGTAACATTCTGATAGCTAATATCTCTTCGATATTTTGTGAAATGGCGTTACAACATTTTTTTTTTTTGAGGTTACTACCAAATTGTTTGAATGGTGTCCGCGTGCAAGGTAAGTGAATAAAAACAAGTTTGAAATTAAATATTTACGTATATTTTTTCCATTTTATGTCCTTTATAACAACAAATCTTTATGTCAACAGTATCGATTGCAGATATTACAATGTCCTTTACAAGAATCTAGTACACGCAATTATCGTTTCTCGTATTCATTTACAATTTATATTTATCTTCCATAGTTTATCTCAATGATTCTTTACAAAACACGGTGCCATTAAGCAAGCATTTAAATGTAAATTTTAAATTAAAGTGTGTTCGAAACTCTCAAGATTTTATCCGTTTAAAAATGGGAAATTGCTTTACAAATAAAGGGAACTTTAATGACGGTAACAATCATGTTTTAACGTATTCTTATTCTTTAGCGCATATAATTTAAACATTAAAACTTGAGATATGTGACATTTGCATAGTGGCCGAAATACTAAAACGTGTCAATTAAAAAAAAATACAAACACAGTTAACAATCCTCACTAATTATTTGCAACAACTTAAATTAAAAACTATTTAAGTTACATTCTATAGATTTGGTACATAAAAATTTCGTTAGACTAACTACAAAATAATCCGCGCTCGCGGGACCAAGCGTAGAGGCGAGCTCGTGGAGTGCACTAAAACACTATGAATATTACAAGTTAGAGATCACAGCTGTCGTGCCCCTCAGGGCGTCACGTCCGTCGATGATATGAGCCGACTGGGAACTACCAGAACACTAACCTATATGTACACATTCTGCAGTCCCGATTGTCCTTTTGGCATGGGCGTTAGTGATCGGCGCCCCCCTTCTTATGTGCGTGGAGCGCCGACGGTCCTCAAGGATGGAGAGGTCGAGGTCCGAAAAGCGGGTATGACGGGAAGTACGCCGCCAGCGACGGGTGAGGCGGCAGCGGGAATGGGAGTGGCGGTGAGGACACCAGATGAGACGGCTTGCTGTATGGATGGAATCGTGGCGTCAGCGGCGATAAGGGCGGCGTCGGATACGTTCTTTGGAGCAATGGGTGAGTTGCACTCAACATGGACAAACTCGGGCTAGATTCACCGCTCGCAGTGTGAGATCGCAGATGCTGCAATAGTTCTTCGGAAGTAGCAAATCTCTTGCCGCAATACGCAGAGTCTCCTGCCATCCAGCTACATACAAAAGGCAGCTGCGAAGCGGCAGCCAACGCAGCTAATTGAGCATGAGCGTACGCTGCTGCGGCAGGATGACTAGTTGGTAATGGGAATGGTGTTTTAGCGTGATCGCATTGAGAACAACCTGCAGGACACACCGCAGACTTGAGCAAATGTGAGCTTAAAGAGCATCCCGTACAGTAAGGGTCTCTGCATATTCCTAAGTCACTTCCAGGTGCCTTCATTCTAGCGTACGCTAAGTAAGGATTCAAACCATTCTTAAGCGCATGATGTTGCGCTGCCATCAAACTACTTGTCATTAGATCCATTGGTAGAGGAAATCCGGTCGGAGGTATTCCACCTAGGAACGCAGATGAAGTTACAGGTACACTTGGTTTGAAGCTAGAGTGTTCTTTGGTGTCTACGCTGGACGGTAAAGAGCTTGGCGTGTTAGGTAACTTAGCTGACGAATTAATGGAATCAGAACTTGATTTGGCTGGTGCAGGCGAATGTAAAGGGCTGGACCTTTCATCTGATTTCTCTGAAGGAGTTTTGCGATGGGCCGGCGGTGATGTTCTCTGTGATGAGGAACTCTGATTGCTACCACACCGCGCTTGAACCGGTGTGGTGGATGCGCTGCCCTTCGAAGAAGGCGTCTTCGAATGAGCGTTAACCGACGACGATCTGTCTTCGGGCGTTCTAGTCTTTTCTCTCGCGGTCAGGCACGATTCGTAAGGCTTAAAGCTGGGCTTATTGTCCATGTGCGCAGGTTTTTCGTCGTACTTCTTGCTGGCCTTCTCCGCGGCGGAGATCAGCTTCGGGTTGGGGGAGTCGGCGCCAATCGCGCTGCAGGTCTGGGCCAGGAGCGCGAGGGGGCTCTTTTTTGCGTCGAGCTGCAACAAAGAGGTTTACATGAAACGGGTTACTGACGGCACAAAGGCTGCGGGGGTGGCGGGGGAGGGTGTCCAATCACGCGGCCGACGCGCCATTATCCGCGCGTCTGGCAGCCGTCGGCCCCGCTTGACATTTCACTCGGTTCCCGCATGATGTAATCTCGCAGTGAAAAGGGCAATTTGTGCCGCTGAATTTGCGGCGCGCCCCGCGCTGTCACGTCTATTATCACGGCGGCGTTAGTTTGAATGAGTATTCGGGGGATGATTTTGTTTTATGTTTATTATGCCATTGTTCAGTGTTTGCGTGCAAATGGCAGCATAACGGGTTCGTTGAGTGCAAAGATTTATTTGAATATGCTAAGATAAAGGGTAATTGAATTTTCTTAGTAAATAAGATTCTTATTAGAATGGGGGTTAGTACGGCATTTGAAGTGAGAGATTAGATATAGAACATAGCATCGCAACTTATTTATCTAATCGTCAATTTTATAAATAATGGGCATTCAAATTTAAAACATTCGTCTTAATTAATAAAATGAAGTATAATTAACATAAATATCATCCTTTAAATAAATATTTATACATGAACTTCCTGCAACGTTTCTAAAGATTATAATAAATTTTCAAGTTAAGAATTTCTAACGTTTCCTTTATCCATCAATTTAATATTCAAAATGATAAATCTTAATTAAATAGTGACATGTGGGCAAAATAACAATGAATTATGTATATGTCAAATGACGCATTAAATAATATGGAAGATATTTTGAAAACACAATAATTTTATGTATTAAATTCCCTTATTAAGTGATAGATTCATCAACAGAAAATATAGGCACTATAGATCTCTGGGTAAGCTACAAATTTGTATAAGACGATGTTCTACAAATTAGTAACAACATTTCCTCGTGAACTACAAGTGTAATCACAAGCTATTGACATTCATACCTTATCAAAAGTATGAATGGTTTAAAAGGCAAGGTTAAAAGCTGTAAAGTCAGCCGCAGCCTGTCAGCGTATCAATTCAAAAACTTAACAATATTTTTGGAGATACAAACGGATCTAGGGTCAACCTAAGTTAGCCTAGTTACCTGAGATAGGCGTATTTGAGGCAGTAACCAATTATTATCAAGGATTTTCTTATTTTAAAAATGATTGTTTCGCTTTTATTATTAGATACATTGGTAGAGAAGTGAATTTCTATTCGAATCATATTTCGTATACAATTTATGCGATATCCTATACTATATACATCTCCAGACGATTTTCTATCAAATTTTAATTTGGGTAACCTAGAGAGTATACCGACGAAGCACTGTCTTGCACTGTTTCAGATCATTATGTAGATTAATGATAATCATGGAATGATGAATTTATCAATAATCAAGATCGATGTAAACCAAAATTCGCAAAACCAGAGCCTAACGTATTTGAAATAGGAAAAGCTTATGAAAATTGGCTGGAATAATTCTACGTCCACTTGCTTTTCTAAAACCTGTCGGTTCCTAAAACATTGTCATTTTGAGGTCGGTCATTTGATGACAAAAATCACCAGTAATTAATTGCTTGACATGTCACGACAAAAAGATTTATAAACTGGTCTTCAATGGTTAGCTTTCCGCTTTCTGTTTTTAGGCACTCTCCATCTCGTGTCATATGTAAACTGTTACTGATGACTGTAACTAAGGAACACCGGACTTGAATGGGTGACCTCTTGTTAACTGCTAAATGTCTTGATTACTTACATACTCTACAGGACTCCTTAAGTCTGGAATCATGATTGTTATCATTGCATACCAGTAGATAAGTGCTCGGTAGGAATACCTCGCCAGAAATGATAATTAGAAAACAGCTGACTCATGTCAGTCACGAATCCGTAAATTGATTAAGAAGTAATTTGCACTTGATTAAATCCATATGATTCAGTATGAACCAAGATTTTCTACAAAAAGCATTCAAGCGTCATAAATGGTTATGAGATGAAACTTATCAGAGATATGAAGCATAACATTCAAACTATTCTACCTAACGACAGGTTAATAAAGCGCACAATAAGAAGACAACACAAATTATTCAATTTTAATTATATTAAAATAAATTATACTTAAATAATAACTTTCATGATCGCAATTTTAATAATTCATTTTTATTAACTGCAATTATTTTTAAATTATTGCGTAAATAAAGTCTCAATCTGTTCGCCGGGCGTTAAATTTAAATGAAGTGAAATTTTATCTTTATTAATAATAAATTGTTTTGCATTATAAATTTAAATCACGATTAACGTTGTTAACTATTGTACTCTTAACTTTATTGCATAAACATTATTCAAATGTTAATGTTAATTAAGTATGAGTATTGTAATAATAGCACTGTTTTCTACTTTCATAATTAATGTATCTGTGCGTCAACTTCCTCATCCATTAGTGTCACTGCACAACGCAATAAAATTATTATTAAATAAGTTTTACATTTTAAAAATGTAAATGAGATGTCAGTGAATTATTAAAATAACAGCGATAAATATTTAATGTAAAACATTATAATTTCAGCAATTTGGCGTCGAGACTTGGCTAAATTAATTAATCATTATGTCAAAAGTTATAAATATTTCATAGCGGAGGTACTTGTTTCTCCAGTATAGAATAACGAATGAAGCGGAGTTGAGCGAGGAAATGGAAGGAAAAATTAGAACAATGACAGAACCTATCCGCCTGTCAGTTATTAAGATGTCACAGCTACGGAAATTATTTATAGACAAAATATGTTTACATCTCGCGTTTTTTAATAGTTTTCATCACCCTTTGCAACTTACGGTCGAACTAACAAATATTAGAATTGTAGTAAATTCGTTTTATGAAAATTAATATAAAAATGATCGCAAGTCGTAAATCCGACCGCGGTCTAACTGAGAAGTTGGATAATCTCCTTGCCATCAATCATTTCAAATTGAATGTCTTCCTTGAAAAAATATTACGTGTTTTATCTGTCCATTTATCATTTGTGTAATTTATTCATTTTAATATTAATTCCTTCGCTTACATACCATTAGTCAGTTTCGTAAATATTCTTTTTAAGTTTTATTTATTTGTGTCTTATAAGTTTATTGGTTTTATTACAAAATTTTGATTAAATTTAATGTTAATAACCATTCAATTTGCATAAAATAGCTGTTATTTACATGGGAATAGGTGTTAGACTTTTCTCATTAATTTAATGGCACTATAAATTTCATATGTTTAAATTAAATAATAATGTAATTTGGGCGATACTATAAAAACCTTAATATTACAATTTTATGATAATGCGGAAAGTAATATTCGTATTGAAAGTAAAATGTGTCACATTTATATTTTGTTTTCATAGAAATAATACGATAATCATTCTTAAGACCGTACCCGCAGACGGCCAACTAAAAAAAGAAATGAGTTAACTTACATTATTTACACGTAATATATGTAGATAATAAAATTATATACAAGTTTAATGCAGTGACTGAATATTCTTATTTCACAAAGTAAGTTTTATATAGAAAATTAACTACGAAATTTATCAAACAACTTGTACGAAATATATTGAATAGCAAAAGAAAAGCTTTTTAAATATTCAGCGCTCCAATTTCCCGAAAGAGTGAACTTGAACACTTTACCCGCGGGAGCTGTAAGGTGTTTTACATACTTGCGAACTTACCGTGGTCGGCAGGGGCGACAGGTAATCCGGTCGCAGATACTGGTTGCTGGACGTGAGCATATTGCTCCACAGAACGTTGTCTCTCTCCAGTTTAGATATCGGTCACACACAATCACTTCGATCCAATCTCCGTGTCAGCACATGATCACTCACTGCGCGAGACGTATAGCACGCACGGCGGTCGGCGATCAACTGAGCCTTCACGCGTCGCCCCCCCTCTCTGACACGTTGTCACTCGTCGCCGCGCCATTTTTGCATTCTGTGTACTTTGCGGGAGCTTTGCCGTCTTATCCCCACCGCTTTTGACACCCTGTGTTTCGTCTCGCTCGCGCGCGATTACTAGAGCGCTTTCCGCGGCGTTTTGATGAAAGGTTTTATAAAATATGCAGTCGGAGTCAAAGGCGATGCGACGACAGAGATGCATAGCTGGGGAAATTGAATGGCCACGGAGCGAGTAAGCGACGGCTCAGTAATAATTTAGTTTTAACGTCATCTTTCTGAAGGTTTGCCTCTATTCGCGTTGACGTTGGCTTTTCTAAACTGGAACTTTCTCAGTTTTAATTGGTTTGAGCGATCGACATTGAAATTGTGAAGTCGCTTTAAAGTTGGGATTGTGATTAAGCGGTTCCTATTGAATGGAACGTCATTTTAATCATTCCTAATAATATTTACATGAACGATAATAATGCTTTTGTCATTTTCTTATATAGGTAGTGGGTTTCTGATAAGAATTATGATAATCATAGATTATTTTTGAAATGTATAGGTTTTATGTTACTTGTAATTGCAGTTAACACAATATGTTTTTTAAAAGTTCTAACGTAGTTCTCGAATGCATCATCGCGACTTCGTTGGCAGACTAAATTCAGTTATCGCACTTGCTGCACAGGAAGGACTTTGTCAGACAAGACAGATGTCAAAAAACAAAGACACGTTTGCTATTATACAATATATATATATACAAAAAATCCATTAATTCCTATTACTTCACCTTTGAAGTGTTTTTATGATACTGTGACATGTTCAAAGCGCTAAATGCAACGATTATCACGGCGCGGTGTATGTGGAACTTGGAGCATTCCTGGTATGTGAAGAACGTTGCATTGGAGGTAAGAACGAAATTGCACTTAAATGTTTTACACATTATCCGTTAAATAATTAAATTAAGATAGTTATAATTCTGGTTGTTGTTCTTATAATTGAATGTTGTTATTGTTTAAGTAAATTAAAGTCTCTATTCTTTCAGTTAATTAGATATTAATATAAATATTATACACATACGTTTTACGTGTGTTTTTTTATGATAGTATGAAAGTATCACACCTATGTTATCTATCTGATGGTAAGTGGTACCTCCTTAATACTATAAGACCTGTCTTATCATGGACACGTTGTTACCCCTGAGGAATAACTTGGGACTCCTCGGATAAGTATTTCTCCCTTATGAACTCTTAAAACGGTTATTGTTAGGCAGAAATATAGCGATAGCGCCTTCAGACTTAAACCACTTTGAGGTCTAACACTTTCATCTGAAGACATGACGTCACAGCCGTCGGACAGTGCGCACGGGTCTTAAGACATTCGGAAAAGCATCGTATGCTACTGTTGTCGGGCGACTGCGATTCGTTTGAACATTGTTAAGAGAATATCGTCAAGGCAATTAATGTAAAAACTTGGGTGACATTCGCGGTATTCTGTGCTGCGCCTTTAGGTATCTATTAAAACTGGGGCCGATTATACGTTAGCGGATTTTCGGTACCTACATTTCGTCGCTATGCTAATATTGAATTATTAATATCATGTATCTCTGTGGCCAGTTTTTATGTTTGTGATATTTTCCATGTATTAATATGTGGCGTCTTTACTTATTTCTAGTTTCAAGGTTGTAGACCAAAACGGTGTCTGCAGCGACTATATCTCCACCCCTGTTTTTGTCTTAGGTATATGAATAGTATCAAGCGATGCGCAGAAAATATAAATGTATGTTTAACATGTATGTAGATAATTTAATATTAATGTTGTTTATATAATTTAATTCAGTCACTTCTCAGTAATTTATTCAGTTTGATTGTAGAGAATATTAATTCAGCTTTCTTTACGTGCTGCCTGAGGTAGAATATAGAGATAAAATTATATATTTAAACAAATGAATGAAAGTTCGAGTTTGATCTCGAATGCTGTGATCTGTTTCCTTCATAGTTTATGTGCCCCTGTGACTCCAAACCTATTTGAGATTGATTAAGAACTAATGTCGATGGACGCAGTTCACATGATGATAAATTCATTCGTTCACCGTTAGATAGTCTTTATGTTAGTTTGCTACTATATTTTTATACCAAAAAAAAAACGACGTTTTATAAAATATTTATATCTGTAATGAGGATTTCCTGTGGGGAATTACCATGGACACAAACAAAGATGACGCACAACACAGAGTGTTCATAAAAATTATCATACAAATGACTTCCTTGCCGGGATAAAACCTGGAAACTTCTACGTGTCAAACCAGTGATGGCTCTGCCACGCAGTTCGTCAATAATATAACATGTGCCTTATCAGCACCGGAAACACGCCAACCTATAAATGGACCCTAAGGTGCAATTACGTAATCAACACAGGTAGAGGTTTGTTTTGCTTTTCAATTTCGGGAATCTTTATGGGGTCTTTGTATGAGACCACCAGCGGTGCAAGGGTAAAAAACGCACTTTCATTGTTTACTCTACCAACAGAATGGTAGAGTCATGGTAGAGTTAAGCCGATACGTATTTCAAACGATTTTCTGTTTTATGTCCCATATTTTAAGAATCTGTAAGATTTTGAAAAGTTATCGTATCGCAATTTTTATAATCTCTCCCTTCGGAGTATTGTTTTGTCATTTCGTTATTGTTTTATAGCTAAAACCTTTTTTGGTTTAACTTTTAAGTTTATGAATGGAGATTATTTTAAATATTAAGCTTCGTTTTTTAGCATTGTCCCTAAAGATTATTATTCATTGTTCATTTTTCCAAACATTTTTGTAATTTTAAGATAAACAGTCATCGTTATCTTTTTACGATTTAAGGAAATCTTTAAACGTTAATCACTTAATGTCCTAACAATAGTTTTAACAGTTGGTAAATCATAGCAATTGTTTAAAGAAATGTGAAATGGTTGAGTGTAATGAGCTTTTAAGCCTTTGTAAGCTTTCGTTCTGTTGAAATATATTAACAGATTAGTCATTTAATCTTAATACATTGTCTTTTAAAAAGTATATACTTTTTATTTTTCTTGTGATAAGTAGGATTTTTACTCGCTCTTACGTTAATCTGTAATGTTATTCATTGCTTGCATATAAATCTAATAATACACAGATATTGCGTGTGTAAAATAAAATATGTTAGGTATAAATCCGTTAGTTATGGCTTCAGAGCTAGGCTCAAGTTTACACTT
>DWTU01001620.1:0-12856 GCA_018251515.1 Cecropterus confusis | reverse complement strand
TAAATACTTTCCTGTACCTAAATAAAAACTCAGCAAAATTAAAAAAAAAATCAAGAAAACCTATATAAAATTGAGAAATTTTTTTTTTCCAAATGATGTCGCTTTTACGTTAGCCGAAGGAACTTCGTTCCTACCTGGTGTCCCATGACACCACATCTTTTTACGTTAATTTTGATCCATGGGTTAAATTATTTTCTACATGTAATATTAAACGCTAATCTTGATTTCAATTAATTATAAATGTTAATAGAGCCAATGGCCTTTTAGCTTTTAGGTGGACTGCATGCTCGTATTCTACTTTATGAATAGGTCAGCTGTGACATAAAGGGCTGTTACATCCAAATAACAAAACCAGTTACAATGTAACTATGTACAATGTATATACCATTTCAGACTATAACAACTCAATTGGTACATTATACTCTCGTAATATCAAGAAATGGGTTCTTATCTAAATGTTCTATAAAAATAACTTCGCGCGAAACGAGTAACGTAGTCCGAACGTTGGAAGAGATAAGCTAATGAGGCTGTAGGTAACTTGATGATACTAGTCGATTTCGTTGGATTTACGTGTAATATCTGTATTAAAAAAAATAGAGATTATATTAGCATATCCTTTTAAGAAGTATCGTGAATCCATTTTGTTTTTACGGACTCAAGCTGATATTGTATAATAGTAAATCAAATATGATTATTCACTTAACATAAACTCTAAAAACACATGAATATTTTTTTTCCGCGTGAGATTGTCGGGATTGAACAAACATAAAAAAGCGTGTAAAAACACGTACTACGTAGTAATACGAGCACGCTCAATTTCGTGTAAAAACAAGTCAATCCATAGACAAATTTTTGAGTTCAACGATCATATTCGAATGGTACTTACGTGTGTGTGTATTGACGAACAACCCATCTCTTCTTGTGGAAGTTTTAATAGGCGACTTAATGACCAAGAAATGGGCAGTAATACGTTTTAGCGTAACACCAATCTACTACAGTCAATAATACACATGCCAGAAAACAGTATTTTCCCTGAGGGGGGGGGGGGACTTATTCCAGCCTATATTCTCATGAGGACGGTTTACTTATTTATATCCTTGGACCACTTGGTGGACAAGAATGGTAACGGAATACCGTTCCTTGACTATACGATAGAATGAGAGAGCTTAGACTGTCAAAACTCTACGCAGCAACTACAAAGGCGGATGACCGCCTTTGTAGTTGCTCCATAGAGTTTTCATTTGGAGAAATAAGTGCAATATACGAGTGTTTCAGACATAATGACGTGAGAATAATGTGTCCATTAGTCGACATGAATAGAATATTTGAATATAAATATTAAATATGAACATAGTTCTAAAAAGCGTATACATTAATTAATCTTAAATTTTATATTAAACAAATATTTTCAATATAACAAATACTAGTATTGTTATTAAAAATACGAGAGCTGCTAGTACTATGCTATACTAGTTCCAGTTCGTAGTACGCTGTCCAGGACATGGCTGCGGGTGCACGCAGATGCTTCGTTCTGCCGTGTTTCAATACGTGCTCCATCCAAAATAAGACGCGCTCTAAAGGCATTTAAGGCTCATCGTCATCAGTGCTCGTAGCCTTAGAATGTTGGCGCGGTAGCTGTAATCAAAAGCATTAAGTTATCCAAATTTTGAGACATATTTTCCATACATATTTTTGTTTTACATGAGCACATGTTGTGGTCCGCGGTGGAGTGGATTATCTACATGAGTGGAGAATTTGGTTAAAGTAAGCGTAAAACGTCCTCCGATTTCTAAACCTTACCTCATACTTTAGTAAATACTTTAACTTTAGTAAATCTTGCTTTGTACTGATGTACCTTGGTCCCAGTATTTCTGATATTATGTCCTCTCTTGAGGTTACGGATGGAAAAGTACCCGATTCACAATGGTCCTCGTAATTAATGACTATCCGAATCTTATCAATTATTTTGTGTAACTTTGAATATCCTTATAATTATAATATGTATTTTTTACCTTTCATCTTTTAAAATAGTATTGATGGCAGTCATTAAATTTTCTTCTGTTATTGTCTTAATGTCAAGCTGAAGTCCAATATTGTGATATACATACATCTCAATATTGTACCATTGATCACTATGTACCGGTATACCAAGAAGAGGTACTCCAGCGAGTATAAATAGATCCGTTAACTGCAAGCCCCCTTGAATTATAAAAAGTTTGATCTTTGAATTTTCTGCAAGAAAAGGGAAGAATTAAAGATTTTTATTACACTTGACATTCTCCATTTGCAATTTTTTGACTAATTTAATACTAAATAACTTACGCAATAATTCAGAGTATGGGAACCATTTTGATATTTTCACGTTTTAAAGTCTTTCATCCAATTCATTTTTATCTCACTTTCATAGTACGTCGTAAGGTAAAGCAGCGAATACATTTAGCATGATTTTTATTACACGTGGAGAAAAATTTTAGGGTTTAATCTTAGTACTAAAACTCATATAAATAACCTCGTTACTAGAAGAGTCGAAATAGGACTTAAGTTCCTGTTGTAAAGAACAATCCTTATAAGTCCTTAGATCCTTATCCTCCTTAAGATCCTTATAAGTCGGAAATTGATAATAAAAACTAGCGCATTCAGAAACCAACTGCTAAATTGAGAAAAGAGAGAAAGATCAGAAACTGAAATGCGTCTAGGTAAGAATCTTGCCTTATTTGACAATAATAAAACAATCCTGTTTTTTACATTATTGTTAAATCTAATATCTATCTTTGCCTTTTAGATTTCTTTTCGTATTGTTAAAACTGCCATAACATTAATTACGTTTAATAGTAGAAAACGAGCATGCAGCCCACCTGATGGTAAGTGGTTACTGCCGCCCATGGACATCTGTAATTAACCCTAGGTAAGATCAAAGTCTCACCTAAGGTTAGCCACAGATGCGTCGCTACCCCTGAGGACTAGGATGGAATGCCTCGGAAAAGAATGTCTCCCTAACCACACCCTTCAGACCAGAATACAACAGTTAACACAGGTGTTATTAGGCAGAAATAGGTGAGGCGGTGGTGCTTCCGGAGTCGAACTACAAAGAGTTCTACTACCTTCATTCTTTGTTTTAACGAATGTACACTGTCCCACGCCTGGGCAAGGGACTGTCAGAATGTAGTTAAACAGTAGTCCGTCAATGGCCAGATAAGAATTTCCATTGAACTCCCAAGTATTGCTACAGAAAAGGCAAGCTGAATTTTTGATTACTAATTTTAATAAATTATAACGTAACATATTTTTTATTGACGGAGTTACGGATTTTTTACCTTACTGATAAAATAATAAAAATTAAAATAAAATAATATTGAATATTATTTAGTAAAAGCTATACATATAGAGCTATTTCATAGTTTTTTAATCCGATCGGTAATTTTGGAGAATGGCGCTACACATGCTAAAAGATATAAAGATGCTAAAAGATAAAATGATCTAAAGATACTTAAATGAATATTCCATACGCTTATAACACGACTTGTAACCGTATGTTCGTTATTAGTAGCGTAAGTCGCACATTTCTGCCGTATTCCAAAATAGGTTGACGTAATGAGCACTATGTAAATAGATTTTTTTTTATTTTATAAATAATACACGTTAACAAGTTCACAGTCACACAGAAACAGTAACCGCTAGTATGTCGTCATATTATAACTTGGTGAAGTCTTGTTGAATTTCAAACAAAGTGACATATACACTGCGCTTAGCACGAGTTTATTACGTTTCCTGACAACGATCACCGTTTACGTTTTTGGCCATACATTTCAATTTATAAACCATTGTATGGACGCAAGCGTAAACGGTAGTTGTTTTAAGGAAACAATCATTCGGATTTTTTAACACATTTCATTGGATACCACTAGATACTTGTATGATATTTTTGGCAAAATTACCTTAAGTTTCAATAAATATAACTTACAAGTCAACGCTATAAAATTTTCCTTAATAATTTCATGTAAATCGACACATTCATTAGTATTATGTACATACAATCATACTTGTATATTATATATATAAACCATCGGCACCATTATCGCTACACCTATTTTGGCGACGTGTTAGGAAAAACACGTCGCCAAAACCATATGAGGCATTTCAACTTCGTCCACAGGGGTAGCAACGCGTCTGTGGGTACTCCCTGGCATAATACACCATAAGCGGTATTACAGATGCCGATGGGTACTAATAACCACTTACTTGAAGTGCATTCTCGTTTGCTTCATTCTCGTAAAAATTGTTAAGGAATTGTGTATGATATCAAAATCCGCCAACCGACCATTCGCAAAAAAAAAAAAACATTTCTATAATATTCCGAGCACATTTAATTAAGCAAGTACAACTGGTTCATAAGGAAACGGCCCTCACAGTGACGTCACTGGAGATGCTGCGTCTAGCAGCATTATGTCTGAGTTGCATTCATCTACTAAATGGGACGACGTAACGAGCTCTCGTAATATGCGACAGATTGTGTGACGTTAATGTTTTAGTGTGTTGTGCGTGTACGCGTGTGTTGTGTGTGTACGCGTGTGTTGTGCATTTACGAGTGTCGTGCGTTTACGCGTGTTATGCGTGTACTCGTATGTTATGCGTAAACGCGTGTGTTGTGCGTGTACGCGTGTTGTATGCGTATACGCGTGTGTTGTGCGTATACGCGTGTGTTCTGAGTTTACGCGTATGTTTTATAAGGTGGTAGAACTCTGTGTGGTGGTATAAGTTACATATGAATGCGGGTGAAACCGCCGGACACAGCTAGTTTATAATTAATATTAAGATACTAGCCGTTGCCCGCGGCTTCGTACACGTGGATAAAGTTAAACGATTATATTATAATAAGAGTTTTACTACAAATTACGGGTAGGATACAAAAAAAAAACAATTATAAGTGGATGTCCAAGCACGAAATTAATCCTTCTATAGTTTTAGCAAATACAGTTCAGGTCATTCGATTATTAGTGAAAAAAATAGATTAAATGTAATACACAATAAATCGTTAAGTTACAGCGAGATCCACCTTGAATATACCTCCAAACTGATCCCCAAAAAGCTTTCGAGCAAATTGATGTTGAGTAAGAAACACTTTATGTATACCTTTCACCGCACAATGGTCGTGTGTAGCGTAGAATGATGGTGTAGGGCGGCGTGTATCACTCCAGCGTGTGCCACGCCCATACCACGCCTAATGGGAATTACGGGTATCTAAAATGTGATACATTAGTGGTCCCCATTATTAAACATATTACGCTTTTCACCCTTGACCTATATCAAGTTAATATATCTTTAAGCAACGCTTAAATAAGTACAGCTTTACGTAGTAATTCATTTTAACAAGTGTAACTCACACTGGGATTGCGTTCACTTGGGTGCACTATATAAGGTGGCATGGAAACATACAAAATACACAAGCACTCAGAGCAAGAAAAAAAAGAAAATTACCAGATTTTGCTTTGCAAGGTTTGGTTTAGGTTAAATTAGGTTAGGTTGATGTTGAATAAGAGACACGTGATGTGTACCTTTCACACAATAGTCGTGTATAGCGCTAGAATGACGGCGTAGAGTGTCGATCCCGCGTGTGTCACGCCCAAACCACACCTAATGGGCATTGAGGGTATCTAAAATGTGATACATTAGTGGTCCCCATTATTAAACATTTGACGCTTTTCGCCCTTCAAGTTCCTAAACATATAGGAAAAGTTACGCTTAAATAAGTACCAGTTTACATAGTCATTCATTTTAATAACTGTAACTCACTCTGGGATACCCAGGTATACCCTATACTTGGGTGCACTATACATGGTGGCATGGATACATACAAAATACATAAGCACCCAAAACAAGAAAGAAAAAAGAATTTATCAGTTTTTGCTAACCACCGATCGAATCCAATATATTTCGGACTGTTTGGTAAACATAGATGTATTATAGTTTAGATATTTTAGGTATCATGAGAAACATTACTCATAATTTCTGAACTATTTATAAAAAAATGTAGCATGAATTTATCGTTTTTTTTTAAATGTACACTTGTACAGTTTACCATTTGGCCAGTGTTGACGCGTCTTTGATAATATTTTACTGCATCTGCATTGGTCAAGATTTCCCAGCGATGATTTCTTCACCTATAAATAAAATGATAAGTAATTTCTAATACGCACATTACTCCGAAATCTCTGACCTCTAACATGAGTCGAAATACAAATTTTAATTTTAATATTGTCCTTCCCTTTTAGGGTTCCGTACCCAAAGGGTAAATGCGGGACCCTACTACTAAGACTCCGGTGTCCACCTGTCCCCCATTCTGTCACTAGACTGTATCTCATGAACGTTGATAGCTGGACAGTTAAAATTATATACAATAACAATTATAACCGCTACAACAACAAATTCTAAAATAGAATCGTATAAATATTTTAGGAGGGCTCCCATACAACAAACGTTCTTTTTTTGCCGTTTTTTATAGATGGTGCAGAACTATTAGCGCGCGAGTCCGAGTCGCACTTGGCCGGTTTGTTTATTGTTTTAGAACATTATCAACTACAAGTTACTATAAAGCATTAATAGCGTAATTCGCATCACGTAAATGTGTAACAGAGTTAAAGTTGCTACGATTCAGTCGTTAGCTCGGACGCAGACGGGAGCGTCTACGCTACATTAGACACTAAATGAAAGCGTCGCTGTGAATGCCCTTCTGTAAGTGGGTCACAGGGAGACCCACGAAACGCTTTAAGGCGGTCCGACACTCACGCTTTAAACCCCATGAGTGGACGTGAATGTTTGTCTAAAAGTTTTACACGACTTAAAGTAGTTCTAATTTTATTTTATTTTTTAATTGTAGAAAATTTGCTTATATATACATGTTTTTAATTGTATTTGGAACCGGTGTAACGGACTGCTAGTTTTTTTGTCATGTTTCAACTTTCGCGATTTGCTATATGTGTTTTAGATTTCAGAATGTTATGCTCATAAAACCTAATATACCAAATGAACATCCTTCGTTTCTCGGAAATAGATTAGGAATATACATTTTTGAAGATCCATTTTTGCTGTTTTAGTTTTTATAAAAATAGTTCTTGTACTCATTTAGGCAATTTTATTTCTCTCCATAAGAAACTATAGTTTCGAATTTAGCATCCATGAACACTACAAAAATTCATCCTGTATGTTACCCTGTATGTGCCTATGGTGATTTAGCTCGCGAACAATCCCTACGAGATTTGAACGTGAGTCTGTAACCAGCCTAACCAAATAAGAAAGTTTAATTATAAACGTAACTCGATGCTCAGGAGATTGATGTTCAACTCCCAACTCCGTTACGTTTTTGCTCGGCTATGATTTAAATTTGAATTGTTTGTTTGGAAACATTTGTTGTATCGCAATATCGCTGTGATATTTAATATCGCATCAGAAATTCAAATTCAATATTCCGTATTAAATTATAATTTGTTCGAAATACAAACGCTTTCACAATTAATAGACCTAGTCGAGGCTTCCCTGTGTGGTGGGTGTTATAGATACAAAAATAACTAGAAAAGATATTTGTATTCCATTCGACAGGAATTCGAAGCCAACCCTTTCTACAAAATGTTTCATCTAATGCTCTGTGCTATAAATCTTTGTACGCTCACGCGTATCGATGATGGTATCAAACCATCGATAAGGGACATTAATTATGTAAATGCTTACATTAGCATACGTCAAGATTACATTGAACGTATCTGCTACATATATACATATTATCTTGATTGGATTATATGTAAGATAAGAGGAAACTAAAACATACCTGTGGCATACGCCGGTTCAAGGTCATCTTCGTCGTCGGTGTGGTGTCTACTCGACGCGTGCGAGTGTGAGGAGTGGGAGTGGTGCGCAACACCCACATGCACCGGCTGGATCGGCTGTTCGTAGTGTTTATGGTGGTCCACGTACACCCGGTGATGGTGAGGGCACGGCGTCGGTGGTAGGTAGTCCGCCAACGTACCACCGCGCGTCAAAGTGGAGCCCGCACTCAGCGTCCCCCCACCCGAACACGACGCTAACGCACTACGCACTGAACCTAGATCCAACGAGGGTCTTCTGGATAGTTCCCCGTAACTTTCGCCGAATAAGGCGCTCGCGGGCACCGCGTGTCTCACTTCGTGGTGGTGGGAGTGGCCGCCGTTGGACGACGAGTGCGGCGAAGCGGAGTGGTCGCGGCTGTCCCTCGAAGTCGATGCCGTATGGATGATGCTTTCGTCGTGGGTCTCCATCACCTCGCGCGCAGTCGGCGGGTTCGGATGCGTGTGTACCACGGAGGTGCCA
Organism: Cecropterus confusis; assembly: GCA_018251515.1. NCBI lineage: Eukaryota > Metazoa > Arthropoda > Insecta > Lepidoptera > Hesperiidae > Cecropterus > Cecropterus confusis. The sequence continues at coordinate 4,519 of DWTU01001620.1, read as the reverse complement.
GCCCGGCGCGGACTCCGCCCGCGGTCGGGGAGCACTGAAGACGCCGACCAGTATCCCCACGCCATTTTTTACGTATTACAGTACTTTCACTATAACTTAACACTAACCACAATTCATGTATGGGAAGACTAGGTGGAGTCGACTCTGAGGATGGACGGTTTATCTTAGGTTAATCCGTGCGGACGTCGCGTGCGACAGCTCGATGGGAATAGGTGGGAGAGCCGACAATTGTGTAAACGAACCTAATCTCCTTTGACGCCGGCGTTCTAGGCGACCGAAACGTAGCTTCGTGACCGCACGCTCATGTGGAAAAATGTTTTGTTAAATGTGTCTCGGCGGGAACACGAGAACAAATATGAGCCGTGTTGTTCCCGAGTTTACGTATCGCTGTTACGTCGTGTACCTCAGTGTTTGTGTTTGTGATTGTGCCGCAAAAGTATCGTGAAGCCGCATTAAAGAAGGCGACTCGATCGGTATTCTTTTATTAATCGATCGTGCCGTCGTAACTTTTCAATGGGGAAACTTCGGAAGTTTTGTAGAGGAAGTTACCAGTCAGAGTACCGTTACTTTTTATAAATGAAAAAATTCACGAAACCGAGCAATACTTCCATGCGAAAGTTTTTTTGCGTTTACCATAGTGCCAAGTTGTTTTATGAAATACTTTACTTGAGAAGATATATGATATTATAATACTGTGACTCTTTTTAAGTACGGTCGTGTATAATGATCCAGTTAGAGTAAGAATTAGATTTAGATAATTACCATAAACAATATCGCAACCTTATTTGAACATCAAAATTAAATCATTAGAACAATTTGAAGGTGGTAGATGCCTTTGTGGTTCGACGTTCCGATATTTTGGTCTGAAAATTATGGGTGACATACATGCCCGAAGCATTCAAACCCAGCCCACAGCGGTGGCAACGAATCTGTAGCTTACCATAGGTATGACTTCTTATCTAAGTTTGATTACAGATATCTATGGGCAGCAGTCAGTCACCATCCGAATTGACTGTACGCTCGTTAGCTACTTCAATTTGTAAAGAAAAAGTAATAAACATCATAAATGAAATTATCCCCGCGAATGACGTGTATAATCCCACGGGAACCGTTCACAGCGAGTCACATTTCATATCTCATTGCTCTGATAGGATCGCGCGGTGAGGTTCCAACACGGAATGATTCATCTTTATACTCGCTCAACATACATTTTGGACATTATTATTTCGAAGTTTATATTTTGTAACAAATAAAATTGGGACATTAAAACAAGTTATTGCCCTTCTAATTTTATTAAATTTAACCTTTTCCCGTTTTTTTAAACAAATCTTATTAACATTTAAAACATTTTTTAATATTAAGGCAAAAATATTGTAAAGTATTTTACTGTGATTTAATATGATTATTTTTATAGCTGTACCTAACGATAGGGCAGACAGCATAAGACTATGTAAGAGAAAGTAGGCACCAACGTCAAGGAAATTTTCAAAACCAGAGGAGTCAATGCATCGTCGGCTTTGAAAGAGAGCTCATCTTTGCATCTCTCTTGAAGTGCCCCATATCATAACACTCCGGTATTCGGTATCATGCAGCTCAGGATCGCTAATTTACAAGCTTATAAGCTTACTAGTAAGCTTTCTAGTACAATAAAAACCCTAAAAACTAAAACCCTTTATCTGTCTAAGTGGTTATATTTAAGAATCGGCTAATTTGATCTGAGCGAGACTTTAACAAAGGTTTTTACCCCGTTTTACCGCCTAAACACAAAACCATTGACCAAGAACTAATGAGGTTCGTTCACAGCTCTAGTTGGGTAATATAAAAATCTGCAAGGCTGTCTATATTGCCCACCTACATAAATATGTATGTCCATTCAACAAAAGTCCCACTTTCAACCAAATGCTATTAATTCACGACGACCTTAGAGGACTTATTCAATAGGACCCGGTTCCGAGGGCTGGCCTAATGAGATGGAAACAGCGATACGACAGAACGCGATAATCAACGCTACAAAGTTCAAACAGCGTTATATTTCGCCGTTAGTATCTTGCTATAACCTTTCACACCTTGCTCAATGAAATTTCGTAATATTTTTTATTTTCTGTTGGTGCGTATGAAGTTGCATACGCATGAATTAGACTTCTGGGGGTCCTCTACAGTTAGGTTTGCACGCTCGTTTTTGCCACGGGCGTACAAATGAACTTCCTCCTAAGCTTCGTTCGCTTCCTCCTAAGCTACTTCGTTCTAAGGTATTCCCATAGCGCGATGACATGGGGTTCTTCAAAGATGCAAAACGAGCTTTCCGAAAAAGTCGGCCATGCATTGGCAACTCCTTCGGTTTAGCAAACGTCCATAGTCGATAGTGACTACTTTCATTGAGATAGCCCGTCTGCTTATAGGATTAAGTATTGATAGTCGCGAATTTTTAATTATTTTAATTCGACCCGTTTATGAGATATGATAAAGAAAATATGATAGAGAAATTTATCCGTCATTTCCCATGTGCATGTACAATGGGTTCAATTCCTGTGTAGACAACATATAAATGACGAATTTAGATTTCTGTTCTGGGTCTGAGCTTCGTTACTTTTGGTTGTGGTACCGTTGCACCCAAGATACGGAACCCCAATATATGAGTGTGGCAAGCGTTATCCACGGCACCCTAATACGGAAGTACGAGTGTAGAAAACATTATCATTTGTTATCAAAAACATGGAAGCCTACATTTTAAAAAGAAAAACCTACAGCTAAAGATTTCCCTTACTTTTCGCTTCCCCATCGCAGTCTTTGTATTTTACAGCATCCCATTGTTAACCTACGCGCAAATCCATAACAGACACAACCTCATCTTTCGCTCTATCGCCTTGAGAGCGATTTTCGTTTGCACTCAACGCCTCTGACATTAAATGCGAAAAAATATTTATATATTTTCGTTTTCCCCTTTCACTTGGTATCCTGTTATTGCGAGTCTTTATTGAAATGAAACAGTAAAGCGAATACAGTTTACCTGGAGTGAAATGGCAAATGCAGCGTGTAAGCGGATGTGAGCGTAACTGGGTTTAATAAGTAGAGTAGGCTGGGTACTGACTGGGGACACGCGCATGTAATTTTACATTTCCGATTCGAACGTTACAATTCGCAGTTTGTAAAGTTAACTTTAAACATTGTAGTAGCTAGTGTGTCGGTAAAAGATTATTACAGTATGTTTGATGACCCACGTGGTGGAGCGGTCACCATACCGATCTGACACGCACTGGGTCCCGGGTTCGATCCGCGCCCAGACAGACATCTGAATGATGAGTTTAGATTTCTGTTCTGGGTCTGGGTGTTTGTGTATTTTACTTTGTCCCATGACAGGAAAAAATCCTACTGTGGGGCTATGAGTGTAGAAAGCGTTTATTTATTATTATACCTCTAAGACGAGTGACAAATGCGTGTCTCTGTTACGTGAGACAAAATCTAAGAGGAAAATCATGAACATCTGTAAGTAACTTCAAATGGAACAAGCGTTTTATCTAAATTTAATCACAGATACGTTGCCTTTCTCGAGGACTGATAGCCTTATACGAAAATGAGCCGGCAACCACACCCTTCCACCGATACCCAAGACAGGCTAGACAGGGGTGTGGCGGTGGTATCTCCCCGGTCAAACTATACTTGTTCTATTTATTATGCAACCCCATCATTTTGCAATACTGCAGATAGTTTGTTCTAAACCGCAAGGGTTTTCCTGCATTCTATACGATCGGTGGGAGCTTTTATATCCTAATCATTTGATGAGTCAGAAGACGTCGGTATATTCACAAAAACACGTGACCTTTTCTGTTTAATCATAACAGGTGAATCACCTATTTCTAGTTGCCAGCTCCCTTTTACATGAGGCAACCGTCTTAGTCCTCGGGAGTAGCAACGCGTGTGTGATCGACTTCAAATAGCACCCATGTTATATCCGAAGTTGCTTACAGATATCCATGGGCGGCAATAACACTTACCATCAGGTGGACTGCATGCTAGTTTCCTATTTCAATCGGATAAAAAAAATGTTACATTTACAGTATCAATTTGTTACACACGCGAAAGTTCCTCGGTCGGTAAACGCCTTAATCGAGCAACACTGTAATCGAATTCTCGCTACCGAATTCCAAATTGATATATTACTAGTGAGTGTAAATGATACAGATCAGTATCCTCGTATACATTAGATGCTTTCCGACAATTATATCTTACACTTGTGTATGATAATACATTTCGTCGTTTAATTTTGCTATTGATGTAGCAAACGAGCGTGCAGTCCAGCTGTTGGTAAGCGGCCACTGCTGCATATGGACATCTGCAACCAACTCCTTACAGAACAGGAGTACTACCTAGGATTTCCAACCGTACTTTGTAGCGTTCCATACAATTCTACAAGTTTTCTAGGCAGTGGCGACCATTACTTTTTTGCTCGGAATATTGCAGAGACACAGGTGATCACTAGAGACTAAGCTGCAATGCCTCGGGTATGTCTCTATTACCACAC